>OMKK01030463.1:7735-18189 GCA_900302305.1 Polymixia japonica | reverse complement strand
AATGGAGAGGCGTTCTTCGTCCAGGAAACAGAAAATGATCTGGTATGCAAACAAACACTTTAACAAGAGTAAAAGAGACAACAGCATCAAGGTGTCAGAAATCTCTGTAAAACATACATCAAGCAAGAATGTTTACTGACTGGCCAACTGTTTACATTTGAAGTGGATGAAAATATGTTACCTTTTACCAGGTAATGCTGTGTTATACTACAGTTATAAAACCAAAATGAAGGTAGTGCTATTTGTGAAGCGCTTTGTAAATTATGTAAAGTAAAAACCTGTTATACTGTATATTTTAATGATAGAGACGGAAAATCTACAATTAAACCGAAGCGTTTGGCTTAAACGCACATTGTTTCAAAACAAAACACGGTTCAAACGAAAAACGCGTCTCTCTACTCCATGTCACTCAACACCCAGACACACCCATTCTTTACAACTTAAAAGCATTATCAAAACGATATTCCTCTCCACTTGAACAAGGCCCCACAGTGTGCAGAGTTGGCACAGAGGCCAGGAAATTCTGCCATCGGCTTGCCTGAACAGAATTCCTCTATGCAGCAGTGAGAGTCCTGAATAAAGTATTTACCTACTCTCTGACCTACTTTGAACGTTGTCCCATATGAGACCGGAGTTTTCTGTCAAATAAATATTGAATGGGTTACTAAATACAGAGATTATGTCTTGGTGGAAAGTAGCTAAACTATATAAGACAACTGGTTATTGGTTGAAAACCTCTGCGGTCCAAATTCAATCACTGGTGCTGTCTGAAAATTGCTCAGTTCATTTGTTTTCATTTGCCTTTGAAACCCATTTAAAAACGTACTGTGTACACGCTTAACGTTTAAAAATACATGGAAGTCAGTGGGGAAAGAAATCATCCAGTTTTTCTCAGTTCTTGAAAAGCTGATTTGTTTTGAGGATCCAAGGTTTTCAACAGACGGCAGCGATGGAAATTGGCCGAGCTTGGTTTATATGCTGTTGTATGAACACGAGGGCCTGTGAGAGCATCTGGAGAGCATATATGCAAGCACTGGAGCTACAGAGGCTGGAGGCCTGCGCCAACAGGGGAAGTGGGTGATTTATTCTCCCCCAGAGTGGTGTCAGATTGTCAGGCACGGTTGAGGAGGGAGAGGAGGAGGAGGATGGGATTCTTAGAACCCATTCTTGGCACAGGAATGAAAAACGTGAGGCAGTGGTTTCAAATAACATTCTCTCGCTCCTTTTTTCTCTGTCTTTCTCTCTCTCTCTCTCTCTCTCTCTCTCTTTTTCTCTGTCTGTCTCCGTCTCCGACAAGACAGTCTCGTTAGCGATAGTTAAATGCGTCATGCATTGAGAATGTTTTTCTTTTTTTGATAGTTCCTGCTCATGGCCTACTGGGGGAATGTGTGTAAATGCACACACACACACACACATACAGTCACGTGCACTAACATACACACTCACGTGCACTAACATACACATGCGCTCCCCTGCGCTGAAAGTAGGTGACCCCTCCCAGAAAGCCTATTCCTTTCCTAGAAGGAGGGAGTATGGAACTGCCTGCTTTCACAGAATTGGGGAGCACATCCTGCTCTGGATTGATTGTCTTGTTTTGTTGGCAACATCTTTCCTCAAAGGGGAAGAGTTTCTACAAGTCTGACAGTGGCTGTACACAGTTGTCTAACTGGTTGACCAGCCCAAATTGCGGAAAACAATAACAGTGCGGCAGTATTTTAGCAGGAGAACAGACTGAATAGCTAATGCTGAGTGTAAAAAAGGATCTTGTTTCAGCTAGTTTACAGATATTGCAAGAGATGATCCCAGAGAATATATGTCTGTTTGTTTTTCTGTGTATGCACACTGTAACATCCCAGTCTTTGATGTTGGTTTAAGGCTTTCATTTGATGAGTCAGGTCACACAAAGGCAAGCCAGTTTTTTTGGATTAGTCTGGATTTGTACCAACCAAAGAACCGCAGGCAATAAAAAAACAAAACTGTTTGTCATAATAACTGTTCTCTTCTTCCATATTAACTGTACTTAATCTGTTCAAACAAATATCCCTGCAACAGTTGTTCCAAGCACGATTTATCATATTTATCCTATAAAACATGGACCTTTACCTGAAAACAATCATGAAATGTCAGTATTTTTCAGTGTCTGGTTAGAAATAAGCAATGTTGAGATTAATATGAAGTTCTGCTTCTACACTGTCAGGTCAGTTACATCCACCATTTGCATTTCAAAGACAGTACTCACTGTTTTACTATCCATTTCCTGTCTAAACAGGAAGTGGTTCCATCCTACCTGGCGACCTCGCCCATCCTGTCAGATGGGGCCACTTTGATGAGCTCCTCCCTTATGGGTAAGAGCTCTGGACAGACCATACAGACCCTGGGCTCTGCGGGGAGCACCGGAGAAAACGGTAGCGTGGTGATGAAGAAGAGGAGGAAGAGGAGGAGGAAGGCTCGAGTGGACAGCGCGAGGAGGGAGGAGAGCGGGGACTACTCAGAGGATGACGACATGTTCACCATCGACATCAGCTCAGACGAAGGGAAGGAGATGGACAGCAGCAGGTGAGAGACAAGGGGATGGAGAGAAGAGTCAGGAAAGGAAAAATAGTGACAAGGAAATGTAAGAAAGCAATGATAAATGGAATTAAAGGTGCTATCAGTAAGATCAGCACTCTAGCGTTAAGTGAAGTGAAATAGACTAACAAACCAAAACAAGAAGCACGGTATTCAGGCTTGTACAGGCTGAGGGGAGGATCTGTTTGACGGACCATCAAGGCAAAACAAAGACCAGGAAGTAGAGGGAAACAGCAACACTGAGACGCAATCAAAACAGAGAGAGAGGGGAAGCTTTCAGGCGAGCACCAATACAACATCTTACGATACAATGTGGAAATTTGTCTTTTTATTTGATTTTAACATGTTACAAATAGCACCTTTAACATCCAAAGAAGGGAGGTTTGAAAAAGTAGTGAAAAGTAGAACTCGAGGGAATGAAGATCAAACAAAGGAAAAAAAGGAAAGATGGATGGAACCAGGGTGTGCGAGGGACCGGGCGGACTGTGGGACAGATAGATAAACTGCACAAAAATGAGCTTTGACAGCAGCTGTAATGGAGTTGGTGCCTGGTGGACGAGAATCAACAGACCGGCATCACGTGTACTTGCGCAGCCTCAAAGCCACAGTCTTGGCGCACGTGCGCACACACATACTGTACACACACACACACACACACACACACCGAGAGACACACAAAGCCGTATGGAAACAGTCATGTCAGCACTATAATTTCTGCCTTGGGATTGTACTTGTTTTACCACAACTCTGAATGCAATAGAAAAAGTAGATAAAAAAGAGGAAATATATATATATATATATTGTGTGTGTGTGTGTGTGTGTGTGTGTGCATATGCATATATTTGTGCGTGTGTGTTTGTTGTTTTGTCGTTGTGTGAGTGTACACGCGCATGCATATGTATCTCCTGTTGAGTGCCACTGTGTGATTTTGCCTCTGCTGTGCAGTATAGTATTCGACCCAGGACGGCTCAGTATGCTCAGTATGCAGGTCAGGGGTCATACATTAGGAAAGGACTTTAAAGCTGGGCCAGTGACACCAGTGAACCCATACCCCACGTGTTTTGTAGTTGTTGTTGTCGTCGTCGTAAAAGTCTGCTGTTATTTATGACCACGGCCGAGGTCGTAAATAACAACCCAACGGGCAGATTTATTTGCATGTTTGCACCTGTGTAGGGAACAGATTACATCTAAATTCAAATATATCCAGCTATTCTGTACACAAGTGTAAAGTGACACTACACTGGCTTCAACACAAGAAGAGTTCCACATTTCTTAACGTGTAATGTGTGTTTAACGCGTGCATACACGCGTGTTGCAGGACTTCATCCCGGGATGTCTTTGGAGAGGACGGGATAATTGGTTCATCCAGCAGCTCCTACAAACAGACCAGTGTGTATGCGCGTTCGGACGGAGACTGGAGCCCCATCCAGAGGTACCCTCACGTAACGCACATGAAGGCACACACAGGCAAACACTCACATGTAGGTCAGTGGTCACCAATTATGTGCCATGAAGAGGTGAGAATAACCAAACACTACACCCGCTGGTTCCACTGACTAACAAGAGGGTAGGGGGTGACTAATTAGTGAAATCGCCTGGTGTAGTCTTTGGTTGGATTGAAAACGTGCATACTCTCAGCCCTCCCTGGCAGATGATTGGTGACCACTGACTGACGCAGACGCATCTCTGTAATTAGTCCTGAACGTGGTTGTTATTCATACTTTCTTCCTGTTCCAGCCCCAATGGCTCTCGCCCTACCACTCCCAAGAGTGACTCTGAATTGATGACCAAGTCGTCAGAATCAGCCAATCAGAATCCAGCCATGCACTGGGCCTGGGGCGAGCTGCCACAGGCTGCCACGGTAACCAGTGTTTGCAACAAAAACATATACTCACACACGAAAAGCACAGGCAATAATAGTCACCCGCATGATATTTCTAGTGAATATGCATTTGATCACGCACTTTACAATTTTCATTGTTTTGTTTAGTTGTCATATATATCATCCGCCTCTTCCCTCTTTTTCTAGCCGTCCTTCCTTCCGGTGAAACCTGATCCACCGCTAGTTTGTCCCGTGTCCATCCCTGTGTCTGAAAGCACACACTTCCGCGTGATTCCTCCCGAGACGTCTTCAGAACACCGTGAGAACTGCTCTGAAATAGCGTCGCTCAGGCTCCTCATGCCGGAGGACTCATCGACGGTAGTTACAATTGGGGTGGAGTCAGAGAGCATGAGGATGGATTCGCAACCAATAGAAGCTGAGCCACAGGAAGGTGCCACACCAATGGCGACAACAGCCCATATGATGTCAGAAATGGATGAGAGCAACGCAGTGCCTCGCTCACTAGGCAAGACGGACTCCCCGTCCAAGAGGAAAGGTAACGTACCTCATTATTTTCAGTGGACGTCATAGAGTTTGTGATGAAATTGAAACTGCTGAGTGGTGGTTTGCATTTTGCTGGATGGAGAAAAAAAACTCCTTTGAATTGAATAATTAATGATTTGAGACACCTCTCTAGTTGAGAAAGTATAAAGAAGGGCAGCAGAATAGAGTCTTAGTGCTAACTGAAGCAGCAGCGATTTGAATTTCCACTTTTGCAATCCTCTAATCCTCACCCACAACACTGATTAATCCATTACCTTCCACTGGGTTTACAATATGCATTGTCAATATTTCTACGGTTAAATCAAAGTCAAGCTGTCAAATGAATGGATCAATCAAAGAAAAAAAGCAATTAACAAGAAGCAGCGAAATGATTTGTCCATGTCACTGTTCCGTTGCAGACAAGAGGAGCCGCCATCTTGGTTCAGATGGAATTTATCTGGATGACATCACGGAACTGGAGCCTGAGGTGGCAGCACTGTATTTCCCTAAAAGGTATGTGGAAACACAAATATAAACACACACACACACACACATTTATTTCCCTTTTCTCACGTTCATGTCTCTCACTGAGTCATAGCCTTTGTGTAATGCGATTCTTAACAAACTCACATTACACACTTGATATGATAACCTGCCTCCTGTCATTTGTAGTGACAGTGGTGCGACCATGAGGACCTGCTCAGACCAGTGCCTCCGTAGTGCCAGCCTGTCCCCCCAGTCAGTCAGCTCTGGAGGGGACAGTGGGGTGGACAGCTACTGTGACCAGTTGGTTGACCTGCCCTCTATCGCCATCTCCCTGTGTGGAGGACTCACTGACAACAGGGAAATCACTAAAGGTAAATTTCGACACATAGCACAGCAACAATATAACGTCAAGTGGTTAGCAAAAGAAAAAGAAGTAAATAAATGCTCATCCTCTTTGTTTGTTTGTGTGTGTGTGTGTGTGTGTGTGTGTGTGTGTGCGCGCGCGCCATTATAGAACAGTTCCAGAAGAAAGCCATCTCCTACCAGGAGTTCGTGGAGAATCCCTCTATCATCGACGATCCCAACTTGGTAGTAAAAATCGGCTCCAAGTAAGGCATTCACACCATTTAAACCTCACTAATGTTACACAATGTACACATCTAAACAAATATTTAAAGTGGCAATCACGAAGATCTCCCGTTTCGTCACTGATACTAATTTGAATGCGTGGCGGGGAAGTCGCCACAGACACCCGGTTCTTAATACTCATAATACTGCAAATGCAAGGGCTTTCATCAGTGGACCACAGGCTCAATCACCATTGTGTTACCTCATTCGGCGATAGATAGTGACTTAACAGACATTTATTTAAATGAAAATCTTCGAGATTGCCACTTTAAATTGCTGGCCAAAAACTCTAGGTCAGACAGGGTACGGTGGTTTAGATTGCTGTATACTGCAGCAAAAACGCCAAGCGTGCAGGATGTTTTTGGGCTCAGGACTAATTTTTGAGTTTTTTGGCTGATGAAGTAGTTTCAGTTTATTGAACTGATATTAATATATCTTGTTTTTTTCCCTGCAGGTACTATAATTGGACCACTGCAGCTCCACTTATGCTGGCAATGCAAGCCTTTCAGAAACCTCTGCCAAAAGTAAGAAATGGAGACGCCCAGACTCTCTCTCTCTCATGCGCACACACACGCGCACACACACGCACACACACACACACACACACGCACACACGCACACTCATACCAGTTAGTAGAGATGCCACTGATGCAGGATGTAATCCGGTGGTATTCTTGGGATAGCACACCCCCTTCTGAGCCAGACAGGTACTGCGGTTTGATATGTCAGCCTTGTCGAACCTCATGCCGGCCCCTCTCACCCTGTGCCGCATTACATTACATCTAATCAAGTGATGCGTTCAGTAATATGTCCACATTTAAAATGTTCCGGTTATTTAATATTGGACAGTGTGGTTTTACATGACAGAGTGCTTAGGCTTCCTTAAAGACACAAACCTGCCATTGATTTGAACGGTCACGTCGCCCCACTTCTGGATGGTTTTGCGCGATGCGATGTGGCTGTTTTGGAAGCATTTCGGCTAACAGAAAGCTCTTAAAAGCCACTAAAACACGGGGGAACTCCTCTGTGTTTACTGCCGAAGTTCGCTAAGCGAAAGATGGCTGACGCTGTCTGAGGCGACGTGCGAACCAAAACAACAACGTTGTTGCGATTCCTTGCTTAGACGCAACAGCGCAGCACTTAAAAACCGACTGAGCCTTTAAGTGGCGCTCTCGTCTCGCTCTACGCCACACGTCCCCCGAATCCCTCTTGAAGCTAAGTCTCTTCTATTTGGCCACTCAAGTTAAACTTTGTCTTCCCTTTCTGTTCTCTTCCCTCTTATTTTATCTTCTCTTCTCCGTTCTATCCTTCCATCCATCCACGATCCATCCATCCACAATCCATCTATCTATCTATCCATCCATCCATTCATCCATTCATCCATTCATCCATCCATCATTCATCCATCCATCATCCATTCATCCACCCATTCAGTCTTCTTGTCTTGGTTATATTTATTCAGCATTGGAGTTCTTCCTCTGTTGTCTGACTGGTGTATTTGGCTACAACCGCGTATGTCAGGAACATCGAGCTCTCTCTTCTTCTTCTTTGCCCTATGTCTTGTTTTCTCCTGTCGTGCCTCTTGCTCTCCCCTTTCTTCTCCTCTCTCTCTCTCTCTCGCTCTCTCTCGCTCTCTCGCTCTCCTGATTGCAATCTTTTCCCGTCTTGTTTATTCTTAACCTTTCTGCTGGTTGTCTTGGCTTTCTTTACCGCCCCCCCTGTTCGCTCTTACACCACACGAATCAGTCTGCGCTATCAAAGCTCGTAAACTCTCAACCACTGCACGCCCCTACATGCTGTGCTCACTTCATTTTCTTCACCCGTGTCGACCACAGGCTCGCATCGTCATTTCCTTACTGTTTGTTCATTTCTGGCCTGGTTTGGCTTCAGTTCTTCAAGTGTGTTTTTTTTTGTTTTTGTTTGTGTTGTCGTCGTTGTGTTTGCGGTGGCTGCGTTTGTGGTTGTGTCTCTGGTTGTGTGTGCGCTCCCCTCCAGGCTACCGTGGAGAACATCATGAAGGAGAAGATGCCCAAGAAAGGAGGGAGGTGGTGGTTCTCCTGGAGGGGCAGGAACAACAGTGCTAAATCGGTATGCTCAGCGATCCTGAACTCTGACTACTATCTAGCAGTTGTTTAAAGTGAGAAGGTATACGACATAAACATAACTCCTCTCCCTCTAGGATTCAGTCTCTGACCGTGGGGCCTGTGCCACTTCTGAACAGGCTGGGAATATGGCCACCATGGGCAGGTAGGGAGCACCAGAACTTACACCCTGATATGTTCTTGACTCAGAAATGTTTTGATGTTTTTTGGCTCAGAGTAACGCATAAAATTAAAGACCCCATGAAATCAAAATAGATGTTTACATTTTGTTATCACATATTTCTTGCACTGATCGTCACCTATACGCCAGTATCTGGCCCGACAATGACAAAAAAAGTTGTTTTGTAAGTATTCTTGTAGTATTCTTGTTTTGTAGGTATTTTATTTATTTTTATTTTATCCGCGACAAGTCCTTCCCTAGCTTCCTGTTTTTATAGGAAACCCGTAAATATGCGGAATCAAATAGCACTCACAACACAACTAACACATGAACCTATTGTTAACCTGCTTCCAGACATAAAGAGGAGTCGTCCTCTAGTGACGACGACCACAGGACAACCATGCAGACCTCTTCCTCTGTCCAATCAGAACCTTTGCTCACACCAGGGGGAGTGTCCTATAAGAAGACGCTCCGCCTCACCTCAGAGCAGCTGGTGAGAACACTAGTTCAACCACTGGATTGGAAACAGTCATTCAAGATTTTAATAAAGCTGTCATTACTCACACACAGTATGTCAGCAATTAATGCTGTTATCTCCTCCTCTTCTTCTATTTGTCCTCGTCCACCTTTTTAACTCAAATTATCTCTAACAAAACAATCTTTCTTTGTTTTTCTCTCTCTCTCTCTCTCTCTCTCTCTCTCTCTCTCTCTCTCTCTCTCTCTCTCTCACTCATCTACACAGCTGTCCCTCCAGCTGAAAGACGGTCCTAATGACGTCGTGTTCAGTGTGACCACTCAGTACCAGGGCACCTGTCGCTGCCAGGGCACCATCTACCTCTGGAACTGGGATGACAAGATAGTTATCTCCGACATAGACGGAACCATCACTAGGTATGTTTACAAGGATGTGAGAGTGTATGTGTGCGGGCACGCGTATTTACTCTGTAATATTATTCTTATTAATGCTAAACATACTCTGTCTACAGGTCGGACACCCTTGGCCATATCCTGCCCACTCTGGGGAAAGACTGGACCCACCAGGGCATTGCACACCTCTACCACAAAGTCAGCCAGTAAGCGCCATTTTGTTACCGTGCTGCCAGAACTCACTTATTGTTTAAAATGGTTTAAATCTTTCCAGGTATCAGGTATAACCAGTCGGATAGCTAATCCTGTGTTGTACTCCAGGAAGGCAAAAGCAGATGTTCAACGTAGCTGAAATAGCTTCCAATAATTAGCGATTACCCATCGTTACATTCTATTTTATTCTTCTTTCTTTCTTCCTCTCTCTCTCTCTCTCCGCCAGGAACGGCTATAAGTTCCTGTACTGTTCGGCCAGAGCCATAGGCATGGCTGACATGACCAGAGGCTACCTCCACTGGGTCAACGAGAGAGGCACCATGCTTCCCATGGGCCCTGTCCTGCTCAGCCCCAGCAGCCTCTTCTCTGCACTGCACAGGTCACACACACTCTCACACGCACACGCACACACACACACACACACACACATATTGTTGTGCTGTGTTGGTAGCTGGCTGTGCTCATCCGTGACTGTGGTGTGTGTCTGCGCGTTTGACAGGGAGGTGATTGAGAAGAAGCCAGAGAAGTTCAAGGTGGAGTGTCTGACGGACATCAAGAACCTCTTCTATCCAAACACCCAGCCCTTCTATGCAGCCTTTGGCAACAGACCCACGGTATACACATATCAGCACGTTACATACCGGATATGCTCGATTCCTGCATGCTTACTACACATGAATTTCTCAGACACATAATTGAAGGCTTTTCCTTGACAGTAGAAGCCAGTGGAAGTCCATCTGTGGACTAAATTGAAATGGCCACAGCTTGAAACCAGTTGTTATGTATGTTATTGCATGAATACAATAGGGTCGTGAGTGTCATTTCAATTAATGTAGTCTCTAATATGAATCCCTATTATCCCCGTAGGACGTGTACTCCTATAAAGAAGTGGGAGTCCCATTGAACAGGATCTTCACGGTCAACCCTAAAGGAGAGCTAGTGCAGGAACACGCCAAGACCAACATCTCATCGTAAGTGTCGGCCCGTGTGCGCGATCTAGTCTGCGTGAAAAGGTTTTAATTGCGGTTCAGTTGCTTTATCTGGCTGTTGTGTGCCCCCCCCCCCC
>OMKK01030462.1:0-10528 GCA_900302305.1 Polymixia japonica | reverse complement strand
GCGGGTTTGGATTAGTCGCCCCGGAGCGACGGATTGACCTCAGGGATCTGACATCACCTTCTCCCCTCATTGTTAATCGCTCTTAAAAAAAAAAAAGAATCCCATATCAGAATCCCTTTAAAAAGAAATCCATCTTCTTCCCTTAAGTATCTTTCTACTTCGCTCTCTTTGTGTTCGTGTGCGTATGTGTTTGAGTGTGTGTAGGTAAGTAGATAGTTAAAACATGCATATGTTAGTTGCATAACCATCCTTGCAAGCAAATAGCACTAATTTCAGCTCTTGCTGTTTTGTTTCAGACACAGAGACAGAAATAGTTCTGCAGTAAAAGGCGAAGGGAGGATAAGACACAACTACACCAGTCACAAATACCAAAATATTGTTGACGCATTTTTGTTGACGCACTTTATTATTTTGATTTAGTAAAACCTCTCCAGATGTACTACCGATTAGAATGTATTAATAACTAGGCAGTTTTTACCCTTTGCTAATAGTAGGTCTGGGGAATGAATCATACTAGTCAAACACCCACACTGTTACTAAGACACACACACACACAAACAGACAAACTGGTTCAATGTGGCATCAACCAATCCTGATTGGTTTCAAGGCTTATAGGATTTCCCACATACCATCTGTCTTGTGCTGTGTAACACACCACCTATGGGTGTTTTCTGAGAGTGTGTGTCATTGAGAAAAATCATTGATGAGACATCTCAGTCGGTCCTTAGAGCAGTGGTGTCCAGTATAAAAATACACACATTTTCATTCCAAACAAGCACTACCCCCACTGCTTTCACTAATTAGTCCACCCCTCTCTAGTTAAAGCTACTATAGGTAACTTATAGCAGCCTCTAGAGTTTGCTAGGGGTATTTATGAAGTGTCGCAAAGCCAAACTGACATACGATTGTTTACATTCATGACTGAGTGCGGTTGGACTGCTGCTGTCTGTCGTCGTGTGGCGTCTGTAGAAATGCCAACATGTTCACAGAGGAAGTAAAGTAAAAGTAAAGTAAAATTGCCATACTTTTATATGCCGTAAAGCGAGATGTCACATTTCCCGGGAAATCCAGCCTGGTGGCAGACGACATTGCGTAGTGAATACAAGGCTTCTAGGAAACTGATCTTAACCGCGATTTCTTCATTCTCTCATGGCCATTACATTATGCTAATTTAATTCTAATCTGTTAAAAGCATAAAACTACATATAGTAGCTTTAAAGTGAAATCAGCTGGTGTCTTTTTTGGTTGGAATGACAACCTGCAGCTTAACCGCTGGTGGCAAATGATTGGACACCTCTGCACTAAAGTATTGCACCTAATATGTCACCCCTGTACTCCATGTTCTGTTACATAAAATGGTGCTCTACCTCCCTCTATAGGCAGAGGTACAAATTAGCAGCTGCCTTGTGACTAGTGACTAGTGGTCATATCATGTCTGGGCACAGTTTTACTCCATCTTCTCCCTCGCGAGACGAGGTCAGAGGTTAAGTGACTAGTTAGCTTTGGCTTTGCTCTGATTGGTCTGACCTTCTCTCCACAGGCAGCAAGTCAGATGGCCAAAGGAGTCCAAGCGATGCTGTGTTCCTCCGCATGGACGAGATTCCCTACATCCACGAGGACCGACCGGAAAGCAATGAAGCGAATGGTGAGGAGAGATTCAAGCCGGTCTTCAAAGGAAAATTCAGCAGAAATATGCGTTTAGCTTATGATTTGGAAGAGGACGTTTTCCTAAAGGTCCCCAAGATTTTAGTTTCCAATATCGTGGAAAATGCAATCCTGTGGCATCATCAAATGACATTCCAGAGACAGTTCAGAGAAAATATTTCTTCTTCAGATATGCATTTTAATGATACCACAGGACTGCGTTTTCCTTTATGTTGAGAATGAATGATTCAAAAGTCATAAAATACCAGAAAAAAAAGGCCTGTTCTCGCAAAACAGTTTGCGTCGCATACTGTAAATGTCTGTTTCAGTTGAATTCCCCTTTAATGGATTGTGGCCTGACAATGTTCGATTCTGTTTCATCTGAATTCAGTTTGTTGTACATCTGCAGATCAAATCATGTCTTGGGGCAGTTTTACATCTCTGCTCTTTCTGACTCACATTTCCCCTGCCTTTCCTCTACTTCACTATCTCTCTCTCTCTCTTCAAACTCTCTTGCAGACGTGCCTGTGGAGTCCGAGCCATCGCCCTCTGCTTTCATCAGTTCTCTCTCTCTATCCGGCTCCGAGGAGACCATCGGAAAGAAACTGCTGCGCAAATTGAGTGAGTGAGCTCTTCGTCATGAAGCGATGCGTCAGCGTGCCCACGCGCTGTGAGCTGCGCCCCAACTCTTCTGTCAAACATTTCAGCGGAGCGGGGCGTATCTTAGCAACAGGTGTTCAGTTCTGTCCTTCACCAGGGAAACCTACTGTTTCCTGCAGAGCGGATTCTCTGGGTGCTGCTGTTCTCCGCTGTCGGCTCCGATATGACTCATTCGTTTTTATTCCTTTAATGGAGTTGTTGGCTGTGCTGCTCGGTAAAGTTCGGGACGAGATAAGCAAAAACTCAACGTCTGAGCTGGTTTATGAACCCAGGAAATTGCAGTTTCGATGCTATTTCCAGGCAGCCGAGTTACTCGCTCGACTGCTGCTGTCACCCTGAAAGCCTCGCTCCCTATAAAACCCTTTTGTGATCCCTTATAAATTCCCAAGGAAAAAGTCTAGAACAGCGCACCAGAGATCACAGAGATTCACTGTTGTGTACACCAAAGGTTCTGTTACAGGACAGTCTTTCCAACAATTCCACCCCCGCCCATCCCAACTCATTCGAATGTTGCCGTGTCTTCTTCTGCTTCTAGGTAACAAGAAGAGGAAAAAGTCCCGGGATGGAGACAAGAACTTAGAGGAGGGCTCGGAACAGCTGCCAGCGAAGAGCTAGCACAGCTCCACGGGGGAAGGGAGGGGAACGACTCGCTCTCTTCCTTCGCCGCTATTCACCGGGTATCCTCAACAACGAAAACCAGCCCATGAAGCTCCCACGTAGACCAAGCTCTCACAGGAGACCGAGCCCACCCTGTCTGCTGTAGCCGCCAGTCACACTCAGGTCCCCAAAACAAACTCCTGTTCCACCTCTGTTAGCCTTCACCTTTGTAGTGACTGCTCACCCAGGTCTGAAAGACACGATAATGGGTCAGGTCTAAACTGCATGCCAATGGATCCATCTCGCCTTACACCGGACTGAAAAAATTGATCAAGGCTCTGTATGGACATACGTAGAAATGTATCACGTGTTTACACAAATCTGATTCCAAATAGCAATGGACCTGGGAAGGAATGTGGTAGATGGGCCAATCCTTGTCCACGTTATCTTTTACCGGTAGCTCTATCCCTAACCTTAACATCTAAATAATCTCTTTTAAGAAGGGAGCGTAATGTCTTACTAAACCATTAACACACCTGCCACTTAACAATATACAGTATCAAAGTCTATACAACCTTTCTCAATTTTTCTAGTTTTTAATCGACTTGAGGCCTGAAATGAAAACTCATAAAATTTGACTTTTTTTCACTTACATTTGTATATAATAACCAGCAAAATAACCTATCCACTGTATCTGTAGGTTATATGTGACATACTTGTCATCGCTTCGTCTAAACTAGACGAGAGCGCTCATAGCATTAAGGGGAACCGTAAAAGATCTGACTTTGATCGACGATTTCAACTGTATTATTTTGTTATTTTATTGTTGTGAGGGGCCTCCCGCACAACGGAAATGTCGTTTGCACAGGGAACTGTCCTAGTCTTGCCATAAGGATGACACCCACTGCCACCAGGACACAACACACTAGCCGTCGGCCAAGAGGAAGAGCCTCTTGAAAAAAAGAGCACAATTTTTACGCCCACAGAGACCGTCTCCAGACTAACAGACCATAAGATAAAAGCCATACATGTTTCCAACTTGAATAACCACCTAATGTGCTTCTATACACTGACCTCTCCGTTCAACGGGGCGGGCGCAATACTGAAAAGCATGTTAAAGATAATACAATTTGTTACTTGATTTTTTTATATAGACGATGGACAGTTACCAATTGTGACTGGTGATTTGAAGAGAGCAATATCAGTCCCCTTATATAAATGGATTGCTTTTAACTTCACCCGTCGACATAAACACATAACACACATGAATGCACACACACACACACACACACACACAAAAGCCCATGACACACAGTACATTTCCTGAAATCCTGTTTGTCTGTTCTGTCGTCTGTGTATCCTATCCAACGTTGCTTTGGGGTTTGGATCGCCGGGGCTACGGAAACACCGGGGATTCAGGGACTTCAAGGAGAACAGTGGCTATGTGCATGTTTGCTCATACTGCATTTACTGCAGAATTATTCCCTTTAGAAATCCCTGTGTTTTCCCCATAGTTCTGCATGCTTAGGCAGAGGGGTGCATGAATAGGACGATACCAACCTGTAGTTCGCGGTATTTTTTTACCCCTCAAAGAGATGTGAGGTTGTGTCAGATGTGAAATGTGACTTAGAAAAGGTAAATCTTAGCATGAAGGTAAATTGTGCCCAGGGCGAGGGACGTAGATATACACTGGGAGAGCATGATTAACCTCTGGGGGCTTGGCTGTCATTGTGGGTGTGGGATGTACAGTGTAGCACACTAACTACAGGAGCTGCAAAAGTCGAGCCGAATCCGGTGTCAGCTCGCATCACTGTCTAATAGCAACAATATACAATTTAGACTGTAGTTTAGGATGACAGCTAAGAGTAGATAGCTGCAATGATACCAAGAGAATAACGGTCATAAATATTGAATGTTGCTATATAAACATGGCAGTGTGCAAATGAGTTGTGGTGGTTTAGATGTAGAGAGGAAGAGGAAGACATGGAATGCTGCTCAATGAGGGAGATTTCTAAGCCATTGTTCCATGAAATACCAGTTGCAATAATGATTTGTTAGATCCTCTCAAATTTGAATGGCTGCTTTAGCTGCTGCAAGGCTCAGGTTAAAGTAAGCTGATCTTTATTGTGCAATACTGGCAGATAACTCTGCTCCACAGAACAAAGAGGGAGAGAAATGACTGAGGGAGGCAAAATGACGCAAACTGACGTCAAGCCACTGCCTCCCTTTAAACACATGCACACACGCACACACACGGGTGTGTTTAGGGACACTCGGTGCTACAGTTCATTGAGCACAAAGGGTACTGCCCTGCTAAGCAATTCACATTGATCCTTCTGTAAACAGATGGAAAATGCAACAGGAAGTCTTTTGATCTGACAACTGACTGAAAAATGAGCTTTGTGTGAATCGGAAGCAAACTCTCACTTGAAAGCCCTGGAAGGTGTTTCATGTTTTGGGGTTGGTTACATTGTTTTATATTTGTATGGATACTTAATGGTTGGGATAGACAGAATTATTATGACATTTTGTAAAGTAAGATTCAGATAATTATATAACTTATGATCTAAAGATATCAAGAAAGAGATCCTATGTTCTAGATTAGGAATAATATGAACTCCTATGAAATAAATTATTATTATTACGAAATAAACTGATTGAAGTACATTTTGTCTGGTTTGTTTTTTTTCCAACCTGCACATTTGCATTAATCCAATTGAAACCATCAGGTGTGTACAACACATTACATATGGTGGCACTACAGGAAATCATAACATCCATCAATAGGCTGAATCCAGCATGAATAACAGTGAAGCAAAAATTCAATTTCTACCCATTTATTGTTTTTAGTACTTCATTTATCACATTAGATTGTCGTGTGAGGACACTTCACATTTCAACGGTAAGTTTGTTTCACAGCATGAGTGGATTTATAGGTTTACCGTGCACACCGATAAAACCGGTAAACTAGTTGATCATGAGTGTCTGTGTGCCACTGAGTTCAGAGATGTTAATAGTGCAATAGTGATGCTAACAGACAGCTGCTGTGCAAACTACACATTCACCTGGTGGAAATGTTACAGCAAAATATGGAAGACTTACAGAGAACCTTCTGAGTACATCTGTTGAGATTCTTGTCTGAACACAACCTGAGATCCTGGCTTGCAAACTGCTACAGAGCTTCTCCTCAATGACCACAAATTAAAATTAAAACTGAGGTATTCGGTTTAACAACCCGTAATTCTTCCTGGGTCCGAAAACATTAATTAATTAATTAATAAATTACATTCTTCTTCTTAAATATTACCTTTGTGAGAACATTCTCCCTACCTTTCACATAACAACCAACAATGATTATACCACTGCTTCATTAATAGTGATCTCCAACTGATTTGATTAATTGGTTACTGTAATCTTCATACAGTTAGCTTGGTCACATGTTTATCAATGTTCACCCTGTTTTTCAAGTCTTCTTGAGAACTGTTATAATATGTGATTACTGAGGTATGTTAAATATAAAATGTGGAATGTGATTTTAAAATCTGAAAGAAACGGACCATTAAAGTAGCCACAGGCAAATACTAAACGTTTTTTGAAGGTGGAAAATCATTTAGCTAGCAGTGCGGGAGCCAATCTTAATACAGCCACAAATGCACACACTAACTGCAAAACACACATGCTGAACCTCACTCAGCACCAGGCAAAGACACACAACAGAAGATTAAATAAACTTTACACTACAGGAAGTAAATCAATTACGTCACTCCACTGCAAGTACACGACACACAGGGAGAGAACAGAAATTACAACACAATCACTTTAAACCGTTACACTGCTTTTGTGCGTTACTTAACGGGTCCAAATGGATCTCTAAAAAGGAATGCCATTTAACCAGCAACGTTTGGTGAGTGGTAGCTTAGGTTGGAAAACAGGAAGTGGAGGAGGCAGTGTGTGATGTTTGTGCGGTTGAGAGCTTATGCTTGGTCCTAGGAATCGGGGCAGGGCGGGGCGCGCTGAGGAGCCCGGGTTAGCGCCGTCCTCTACTGGACCCTTGTGACGGCCTCGTGGATGGACTCGGCCACGTAGTTGATGTTCTTGGTGGTCAGACCGCACATGTTGATGCGACCGCTGGCCATCAAGTAGACGTGTTTCTCCTTGATCATATACTCCACTTGTTGGGCTGCAGGAGAGACAAACAGTCAGGGATTAACGCCGAATTAACAAGAGGCTTTATTGATCCCCGTAATGTACGTTGTCTCGTATGCACCCATCTGCAGGGAGGCTAGGGCACAGGGGGATCTACAGAACAGCATCCTCTATAGCTGATAGAGTTTTAGTATGCTGCTGAAGGACGTTTAAAGATGCTTTGCGCAATTTTGGGTGATATGTCAGTATTTTTTAAACCTCTCGTTTTGGTCCCGGATGGTCAAAGTTTAGTTCTAACGTATACAATCTAGGAATTGAATCCCAGTTTCCCCTCATTCTGCAACTGAATCTCTAGTTGTTTTCGGTTGGTTGGTTTTTGGTTGGCTGTTGTCTCGTGCGCCTGTGACTTGATTGACAGCCTTCACCTGAATGTTCATTGGTGCATTGGGGTTGCAGGGCGGGGCCAGGTAAGTCCATTGACTTCACACATACACACGCATACCGACACGCAGCAAGAACAAGACCCACCACGCTGCTCCACAGTGTCATTTTTACTACTAGAGGCTGAAATTACACAAGAATTCCGCCGAGCCTCTTTAAGCAGGTCAGACGCTTGCAACAATCACTATACCAAGCTGCTGTCCTTAATGTATTATAGGTGTGAGACTGCCTGCTCTTCTCTGGTGAAAGCGAACGCAGATTTGTTGTATAAGTGAAGAGACAGGTTGACCTTGTGACAACAGGCGAAGTGCCCGTCCCTGTCGAAGTGTCCACGCGCATGACACTGAATCCTCACCTGCTCCGAGGCCCCACAGTGAGCCTGCTCTCCAACCCCTCCTGGTGGAATGTGTTCATACGTGTCTCTCAGGATATTAAAATGCCAGTAGTCACACGGGCGCGCGGCGTACACCGTGGTTGACGTACATTCGCGGTCTGTAGATAAAGTCGGGCCTAGTTTTTATTACCTCTTATCTGACGTTTGCCATCGGCGCCTCTCTAAAGGGCAGTGTGTTTTCTCTGAGCTGTGCACACTGAGGAATGAAACATCATGGCTCTTATGTAGGGGGTAATAAACTCTCCTGCTTGCTTCTCCCGCTCCCCCCTCCCTCGGTGTGTCCAACCATGTATCCCGTTTGCCTGATCCCCTCTGTGTCCCACTGCCATACCCTCCTCCTTCTCTCCTCCATCTCCCCCCTTCCAGCAGCAGTTGGGGGTTTTCACCCTGGCCGTCTCCTCTGCATTCATCCTCTTATATCTCATACTGTTTACATTGTTTCCTTTTCATCATGTCTAATGCTGTCTGCCGTGTCTCCTTCTGTGCTTGGATGAATGAATGTCTCTACTGTCGCTTTGAATGTGTTCCCTTTCTTCCTCCCTAGGGAGGTGTTGCCGTCACGTTAAGACGATTGTTGGGGGCGATGAGTGGGACTGCACTGGTTTGGCTGCGCTGACGTCCTAGAGACTGTTTTGATGTTGGCTCAGCCGGACACTCTCACTTCCTTAGTCTTTTATTACTGCCCCATTAATCCAATTGTATATTTGTTATCATTCCATTTACAACCTGTAACTTGATTAAAATCCGCCCATTCGGCAACTATTGCACTCCTGACCATCCTGGAAAAGCATCCCTCCATTGCACGCCTTCCCAAGATTTATTCCATTTTTTCCTAACTAAGGTTTTTTCTGGGAGTTTTTTCTTGTCCGATGGAGGGTTAAGGTCAGGGGCTGTCCTTTAATTCTTTGGGATCGTGAACTTGTAAAGCCCTTTGAGACTGTAATGTGATTAAGGGCTATATAAATAAAATTGACTTGACTCCAACTCTCCTAAGTTTCCAAGAGAAGTTATAATATTTACTGACACTAGACAGAAAGCTTCTCCCAAGGGATGCACTGGAGATCATCAACGATGCTGATCGTGCTAAATTATATACCAACGTGCTGGGTGGCTGTGTGTAGTCTCTGTACGTTGTCTGTACATTGTGTGTGTGTGTGTGTTCTGTCTACAGTGCATGTACTCACCGTTGAGGCCAGTGAAGCTGAACATGCCGATCTGCTGTGTGATGTGGTCCCAGGTCCCTGGTGTCCCCAGAGCCTGGAGCTTAGCCTGCAGTTGATCCCTCATCAGCAGAACCCTGTCAGCCATGGTCTTCACGTTGTCCTTCCTGGGGCAGGGGAGGACAAACATTTAGTCAGTAAGAGTAAGTACGCAATCAGTATTAGTGTTACTGAGGTTAAGAGATCCCTTGAAGTGTTTCTACATCAGGATTGAGACATCAAACTGCAGTGCCACTGTGTCCGAGTCCCCCACATCGCCGTGTAAGCAGTGCTGGTGTGTTCTTTGCATGCTGACCATTCAGAGAAGAGTTCTGGTGTGTTGAGAGTGATGGCCACCACGCGGGCTCCCTGGGACGGTGGGTTGGACCAGGTGGTCCTGACTATCTTCTCCATCTGGGACAGAATCCGCTTCAGGTTGTCTGCATCCTGAGCCACGATGGTCAGGTTTCCCACGCGCTCATCTGACGGGAGAAGCGCATGATTAAATGATGAAATAATTAAATAATATTTTGGCCAATATAACATTTATAAAGATAAGTAATTAAATGTTGTTTTTCCAAGTTGTAGATTTGCTAGTTTGCAATTATGGCTTAAGGGAGTCATAGAAAAATGCCAATGGTAAATCCACAATTCAGGAGACACTAATGTCGGATGCTTGGATCCCAATGAGCCACTTGGCAAAGAAGGTGTTTTTGATGTGATGTTGCACCAAAGTGAAATATCTCTTCAAAGCCTAAATTAGCCAATCTAGTGCCTATGTTCTTTGTTTACGTTTTGGATCGTTGAATTGAGGACATTTTTCTCGTTCATATTGACTGACTTTGCTTTTGACACATTGAACTGAAGTAGATCTGGATTTTGCATTTCAATCTTCTTCCAGTGTCCAATTCTCACACGTATGCGGTCCAACAAATTCCTGAACTGGTGCTTAGGTTACACAGTACATGAAGTCCAACTATTTCAACAATGTCCGTATTTGCGTCAGACAATGTGTCATTCTCCTGTCAGTTCCTGGGGTGCTGAGTGAGTGCACTCAGAGGTCACTTACTGTAGAGGCCAAAGTTCTTGGAGAACGACTGGGCACAGAACATCTCGAAGCCCATGGAGACAAAGTAGCGGACAGCCCAGGCATCCTTATCCAGACAGCCTGAGGCAAATCCCTGGTAGGCTGAGTCAAAGAACACAAACAGCTTCCTCCTCTGGAAAAGAAGGACACAGAGGATCAAACCACCATCACACTGCAATAATATATGAGAAAGCAAAACACTTTGTTTGTCAAAATGCTGCTTTAGATGGTGGCTGTAGTAGAGAAAATGTGTCTGTGTGTATACCTTACCATCATAACCTCAGCGATCTGCATCCACTGCTCCTGAGTGGGGTCTGTGCCGGTAGGGTTGTGGGCACAGGCATGAAGGACAAAGATGGA
>OMKK01030458.1:0-11036 GCA_900302305.1 Polymixia japonica | reverse complement strand
TGTTACAGGAGCGGATGTGCACGGGTCGTGTTCGTGTGACAGATGGCCTGTTGCATCTGCTGTAAGTCTCTGGAAGTGGCGAAATAACATGTTATCAAGAAATAAAAAAATCCAATAAGATTATCGAATCAAGTACAAGGAAAATCTCCTCTCCTTGTACACACAAAGAATAATAAGAGAGAGAGAGAGAGAGATACAGAAAGAGAGAGAGTCATACATTACAACACTTTATAATTGAATGCCAGGACTGGCAGTTCAAAATGCTCTCTGTAGCCAAACTATAACAAGGTGAACAGTAATTCTACCCACAGGCAACAATTGGATATAATCTAGTTTTTCATGAGTGTCCTATCACTTCTATAGCTGAACCTCCAGGCTTTGAGAGAACAGTCGCTTGGTCGATGAGTCCACAATCCTAAATTGGCCTCGTGCAATATATGAGGGGCCATAAACAAAAATAAATAAACTATTTTAAAGATCATCGCAAACTTGCCATAACCTTATTTATGAGCTCAATCTGGTGCCAGACTTATAATTCCTTTACAAAGTTAAGTTCAAATAACAACTGAAAGAAGGAAGGAATTTAACAGCCGAACTAGCTTAGCGTCAAGGCTAGCGATTCCAGCGCGCGTGTGTACGATACCCAAACGCACAAACACGAGGACCGCGCTCATGATCTGAGCACGGAGTGTGATCAAGCTGAATACCAAATAACCTGGAAGAAATTTATATAATTAATATGTCGGTCTGACATTATGGCTATAAAAGCTAAACTATTGCACACGATGACATTAGGGTAATACAGACAAGCTATATGCCTCCCCAGCTGAATTTTTTATTAGTCATAATTCATACTGGGTGGATGTGCTTAGCAGGCAGAATATAAAAAGCTACTCTGTTAATCAGAATACAGAGATGATTAAGCCTTTATTTTTGGCTCTGTGTGAACTCATTTTTATACTCCTTGGAAACTGGCCCATGTCAAAACAATTTCTTGAAATAATTTGATGAGTGAGGCTATATTGATACTAAACTATGCTTCATGCTATGAAAGTGGGTTAATTCAGAAACCAATTTCTGCTAATTGAGAGATTATTTTCACCAGCATCAGACTTGGTTGGACATGGTTATGGTTTAGTTAATATTGAACTAAAAACGTATCTTACCACAGCAGAGTCCTGCAGAAGAGAAGGTATGGGCGACATGCCCTAAGGTACCAATGAAAGAATTTAATTGGTGACGCTGATGAAAACTGATTAAATCAGTGCCAATCAATCAATCAATTAAGAACTTTGTATGCCTCTCATGTAAACCTTTCATCTAGAATGTTCTAGAATGTTGACTTCCACTTCTACACTGCCGCTTCCAAAGTCCCTGAGAAAACTTTGTCAAGAACTTGGAAGAACTTTACTAGACTGATCTCAAACTCGGGCATTTTGGAGACAGCGTGAAACCCGATCATTTAAGCCATCACAATGTGGATGAAAAGCCGCAGGGTGGCCTAGTTGTTGCATAGACAACCCTTCAACTGCAGCACCCTGGTTCAGTGCCCTTCAGCAAGGCACTGAATCCCTGCGAGCTCCAGGGGTGCTTTTCTGAAGCGGTCCCTGACCTCCGAGATCAATAAAGCATATTATTAACGGTTTGCTCAAATGTTACTAGAACATTTAGTGAGATGGGTGATCCAGCAGCAGGTCTAAAAAAATAATAGCTAATCCGAGTTGAGTGTTCACATGTAGGCCCTGGTAGAAAACAAGACAACAGCCATCGCACCTTTCGACACGAACTAATGAGTGACTCTTTCAAAGGCCGAGCCCTAGCAAAGGAGACGGGCCATGCAGGACTGAAGGTTTTCAAACGCTACACCAGGTGCTTTCCTGTGGGCTAATCAGTGAAATGACCTGCCCTGCGTTCCAAATCGCATACTTTGTCTTTTTACTTTTAGTACGTATTGCAGCTGCCCTTACAAAGTACGCACTGTTGCATGCGGTATGCATACTCTTGTACAAGTGGGACATACTACTACTCATCTGCTTCTGGCGTTGCATTGTCAATGTGCTGTCACCTGTCTTATATAGAACCTCATTGGTCTGTGCTCTCTCGGCGGCTCAGTCGATGTGACGCATCTTACACAGTGCAAAGGATTGTGGGTCAGAAAATGTGACCGGATGCAGTAGGACATCCTGGTAATTTTGGCGTAGTGCATTTGACATACTATGTATTGGGACATAGGGAATCTTTTTCTGGCATACTAAATAGTATGGTAGTATGGGTATTGGAATGCAGGGCTGGTCTAGTCTTTGGTTCAAATGAAAACACCTGCAATGTATCCAGTCAACTGTCTGAACTGCATACTACCATGTATCGTTTTTACCTGACAATCATAGTGCCCACTACTTCCTGAAACGCTCATACATGCTATAATACCACTCACTCGCACATCAGTCATCTGACTCATCCCGTTTGCGGCGCCCGCCATTTCCCGCAGGTAATGCCAGTGCAGCGTGGAAGAGAATGAATTGGCGAAGAAATCAAGTTGTCAATCACATCCAAACATTAGAAACGCGCGGACGCACTGCTGCTCTAGTTGATCTGTGATGGCTGCAGACGGCGTTAGGAGCCACGTGAAAGAACCAAGTCTTCGGTGAACTTTGTGTACAACCGGAAAATACTGCGGGAGAAACATTTGGCTGAGTTGAGGTGCAGGAGTGTGTTGAGCATTAGTCTATTTTTCAAATCAAAGCCTGTTAACGGGGCATTTCACGCATGACACATCTGAAAACTATTTTGTTCCAGCCTTTGGTGCAATTGATTCTCCAAGAAGGATCTGCTCGTGGTCATTTAATAGCTTTTTGGCTTCATTGATTAGACTTAATTCCTAAAATTAACCTCTTCACTGCACGTGAAGTCCTGAACTAATTAATTTCTGCAAAATCGTTTGTTATGCACGCCAGGAATCAGCTTCATGATCTTTAAGACCAACGCAGTGCAGTACATAGTACACAGGCCTACCTATCATATGGTCCTGACAAGCAGTGTCTGGGATGTGTCCCTCTTCATGTTCACAGCGCAGGTTGATCTTCTGGGTCATGATAATGGTCTGGGAAATAAGTGAGAAAAAAATAATAGGTAAAAACCCCATCATATATAAAGAAAATCCTCCCGAAACATTACATGTCCAAGATGGGAAAAAAAAACAATGTCATCTTCGCTATTCCAGAACAACCAAGTGATGACATCATCTAATATGCTTCTATTTCGTAACGGCTTAAGATGATGTTTACCTTCGCTAATATTCAATTGCGGCTTCACTTTCAATGGCAGCAGTCATTTATGATATCTCACGTTAGAAGGAAACTCTAGATCTAGGTAAATTACTTGCAGTTAAAGGGGTAAAGTAACATTTCTATGGCGTCAGCGACTCAAAGTGAGAAAAGAATCAAAACGTAAATGTACAGCACAAGATAAACTGCCATGTTGTATAACTGGTAGTCGTCCATTTGTCAAGCTTCTTTCATAGCTTCAATAGTGCAAAAATGTTGAATGGAAACCACTGGAAATGTATTCATTATGTGTTTGTAGTGGAAATCGTCACATGCCTTTCAGTCCTCTCCTTTTGTGTTCTCTCTCTATGCCGTCCCCCCCCCCTCCCTCTCTCTCTCTCTCCCTTTCCATAATTTTTTCATCATTTTAGTAATTTTACTGACTGATGACAAAGAGTCTGCAGTCGGAAATTTCAGGCTTGCGCTCGTCTGGGGCGCTGACCCTAACGCGGGTTTATCTGACACGCGTAGCCCGACAGCTGTTTGTGCAGGGTGTATTTTTCAGCTACTTGAAGAGAACAATATTGACATGGGGAGATTGCAAAGAGTAGGCGTTGAGTGAACTGAAGGTTGAGTAAGAACACGGTGCGAATCGATAGTGAACCATCAGCGGATGGCATGCTGATAAGATGACGTCGCGGTGGATGTGCGTGCGTGCGTGTGCGTGTGT
Organism: Polymixia japonica; assembly: GCA_900302305.1. Lineage (NCBI taxonomy): Eukaryota > Metazoa > Chordata > Actinopteri > Polymixiiformes > Polymixiidae > Polymixia > Polymixia japonica. The sequence continues at coordinate 7,043 of OMKK01030458.1, read as the reverse complement.
GTGTGCGTGTGTGTGCGTGTGTGAAGCACGCGTGCAGTTCCGTGGGCGTTCGTAGGAAAAAAAAAAAAAAAAAAAAGACTGCCAGAACATCCAGAGACCGACAGGCCTCCGTCACCCCCGGGAACAAACAAAGACAAGGACGCCTCCGCACTCACAGTGGTATCTGTGCGGATCTCCATATCGGGCCTCATCTCGCCGTGCTTCTTGGGAACGGTGATCCCGGGAAGAGATGAAGCCGCGGGGTCGCCCTTCGCCACCGTCCTGCGAGGAAATAAGATTCGATCAGTTTTATGTCCGCGCGGCGAGCTCTGCTTTTTATCATCTCGCCAGGTGGAAAGTGAGTCTGCTGACGAATTGCCTTGACCTGCCCTTCTCCTTTAGCGACGCACGGGCACCGAACGCGCACACACGCGCGAATACAAACCCGCACGCGAGTAAACACAACCGCCCTCGCACACACACGCACCACGCAAACAGAACTACCCTCGGAATCTTAAACAAACCTCTCCGTTGTGCTCCTTCTCTGCTTCCGACCGCGCTGAGCGATTAATACTTGTAAGTGCTCCTGATAAAAATCTGTTCGTTATGATTTAAAGTGGTACATCGTTATTCGCCGAAGGGTGCGGAATGTTGTGCGCTTCCTAACTGAAAGACACTTGAAGGCAAGTCCGCGGTGTCTCTAGAGTCTGGTCTAGGACGCGATTGTGCCCGCTGGAGCGGAGCCATAACTCAAACGGACAGCTGCCGTTGTTGCTGCCGCCGCCTGTTGGCTCCCCCCCCACCCCCGATTTCTTCTTAACACGCAACTTTAATGCAGCGACGGCTCGTGTTTAATGTAATAGAACAAACAAGTTGGAGAAGAGCATCTTTCCGCCACTGTGGGAAACCGACATGGCAGCCACCACTCATCTCAGCATTCAACCAGGATAATTCACTTTTCGTTTGTTAGATGACGAAGCCGTTGCTATACCAACCTGCCGAGAAGCTCCTTCACAAACTGGTCTTTGCCGATGTAGGCGGTGCCACACTGGATCTGGCTGGCTATCTGACCCATCTGAACGTTGCAGTGGTCCATGATGGAGCTCAGTTTGTTGTTGGTCTCAGACAGATTCTGCTCCTCCTCTTTGCACTGGCTGTCATTTTTCTTCTTATCCTTCTTCTTGTCGGACTTCATCTGCTTGCCCCCGAGCACAGATCCAATCTTCAGCTCTTTTTTCTCCTCTTTCCCCTTGGGGGAGTCTGCTTTCTTGCCACTCAAGGCTGGCAGTTTGCTTTTGCGGAGGCCAAACCAGTTCGCCAGAGAGGGGCCTGTTTTCTGTTTGGCCTCCGAGGCGGTGACCTTCTCCTGTTCTTGACATTTCTGCACGTTCTCTTCGATTCCCATCATGACTTTCTCTTCAATGGTGCAGACTGTCGGGCTGATTTTTTTCTCCTCTGTATCTGGTGCTTTATTCGGGGAGTCCTTCTGGGTTTTGATACCCCTGCCTGGGTCTGACTTATAAGGGCTGGTCACTATGCCTCCCGTCTCCTGCGTTGATTTTTGAGAGCTATAACTATGAGAGGACGGAGGCTGAAACTGTGGATGAGAGGCAACCTTCGATGGCTTTCGGACATTCCTCAAACCAATCCGATCAGTGATGGGTAAACTGCGTACCTCTTTCTGGGGCTGGGGGGTGCTTTCCTCGCCCTTCGTTGTGCCTTGTAGTCCTTCGCCTTTGGAGCCTGATTTAGAGGTTCGCTCAGGGAGGATATTGTGACTATTTGACCCGGTCATACCTCCGTAGTGGCTGAGCCGGTTGCTGGGGGAATGGACAGGACTCTCAGATAACCCCACATTGGGAGCCTCCAAGGAACTCTGTCTGGACAGAGAGTTCCCCCTCTCGCCAGAGTTGGTGATGATCTGAGTTCGGATCTTCCCTGGCCCATCTGGCACGTTGATGTTAGGTTTCTCAATGTAGTTGGTGCTGAAACTCTGACTACGGGCCTTCGCTCCATTCATCCCCAAGGCTGGCTTTAGATGAGGTTTGGTGGTAACAGATATGGATCTTGAGAAAAGTTGACTACCTCTTTTCCCCTTATCGCAAACGTCCCCCACCGCTGGCAACACAGCGATGTGAACTTCCACTTCGGGTAACCTGCCCTGGCTCTCGCCTGCCTCCTCTGTAATAGATGTCTTGGGTGGAGAATCAATGCCATACACAGGCTGCAAGCTGTCACACTGAGTGGAAGAATTTGCAGTCACAGTCTCCTTGGAGACAGAGTTGATATGATCTTTCTCATGTTTGCCTGGTATAGAGGGGCTATTCTTGTGGCTGGGGGGAGATTTTAAAAACGCCTTAAATCCCATGGGGATGCGTGTCTTTGAGGCTTTTTCCGCTGGGTTGGGGGCACTCACAACAGAGCAAGGCGGACTGACTATGGCTTGGGGACTTACTATCCTGCTGTCTTGTAGTTCTATTTTACACTGAGGTTGGTCCTGAAGTGATACAGGTAAACTAGCAGAGGTCTTTTGCATTGACTGGTTGACATTTTCATGGGTAGACCCTCTCCTACTTGCGAATGTGCTCTGGAGCGAGGACCCTCTGAGGGCGCTGTAGGGCGGAGGGACATTCTTTGAGCTTTTAGGTGCATGTTCAGGTTCTGGAGCACATCCTGAGGTTGCAGAAGGGAGGTAGTGTTTTGTGGTGGTCCGTTTGGAAGTGCCTTTAGTAGGGGTCTGAGTCATAGCAGGGGACTTCTGAAGGTGCTGACCTGTTTTGTCAAACAGTTTCTGAGGTGCTAGCGCAGTCCCATAGCCTGCATCCAAGTCCAAAGGGTCTTGACCCTTGATGGGTAGCGTAGCTTGCATATTTGGTACAGGTGGGGGGTGGTAGCTTGGGGGAGGGCCCCTCACAGTGGTTTGTGTGGATGGTTGAGCCACCCCCATTTTATGTGCTTGAGGTGACCCTTCGTAATTTGGTCTGATCAGTAAGGAGGTGGTACGGCCTGGGGGTGGGGGAGGAGAAGGGGACCTGAGATCATTTTTGCTGGTTTCACAGTGTTTGTCTCTGGTAGGCTGCTCACCACTGTCAGCGTGCTCCGGGTGCCTCCTGGAGAGATGGGGGGAGCTGGAGGAGAGGCCCTTACTCCAATCGCTCCTGCTGGAGAGTTTGGAGTTCACTGCCTTAGGGCTCTGAGTGCAGCTTCCCCCTGGGGTCTTGATGAACCTGGACATTTTAACGGGAGGAGAGGAGGGGGATTTCTCCTGGCCAGAGGGTCCTGAGATTCCACTGTTGCTTGGGTCAGTGGTGGAGCCCTTAGAAAGTTTCAGTGGGGATCCTGGCGGTTTGTTTCGGCCAGGTATCCTTGAACTATTTGACTTGGGTTCAGAGGCATCATTCATGGGAGGGATGGAATGACCTTTATTACCTCGGTTGCTGGGTGGTTTGATGAGCTTTCTCTGTGGTGTAACATGTACCGATAGCCTTTCAGCACTGCCCTCCCTGCTATTGCTTGTTTTGCTAGCCTTGCTCTGAAACTCTGATGGCTTTTCTGGGGATTCAAGCACAGTGTAGTTCCTTGCATTGCCTGCTTTTTGCCTGACCGGCTTCTCTTGGGGGGCTAGTTCTGTGTAACTAGCAACCACCTTGCTACCTGGAAAGTCATTTTGAGGCCCAGCACCTGCAGAAAGTTTCTGAGCACAAAGTTCAATAGGCTCTCCTTCTGCGTCAAATATTGCCAAGATGCTCTCCTCAGACTGAGTACACTTGGCCCCCTTGGGCTCCTTAATGAGGCTGAAAGGCCTGGGCCTCCCATCTGCAGACTGGGTTCGTATCTGGTCCCTCCTCAAACACTGGTGCACGAGCAGCTTGGCAGCCTCCCTGGAAAGCCTTTTGGGGTCCTTCTCCACCTGCTCTGCACGCTGACTAACGGACAGTCTGATGTCGCCGGACTCCGAGTGAAGTTCTTCAGGGTCATCTGTGTCCGAGAGGTGGAGGGGACCCTCTGAGTCGGAGGGTTTGCAGTGCAGCAGCGAGGGTTTAGAGAAAGCCGAGGGCCGCCCTCCCCCGGGAAGGAAGCTGTTAATGAAACTCATAAGCTTCTCAGGACGGTCTTTGGCGTCATAGCCAGGAGGGTGCTTGGTGGCCGTGGGACCTGCGCCACCATCGCCCCCGACCCCACTGTCCTGCAGCCCCTCCCAGCTGCACAAACTGTCTGAGATGCTGTGGGACAGCTTCCTACAGTAAAACCAGCTGTCCTTGCTGGGGACGTTGTCTCTGCGACTGGAATGCGCCGATTCATCGTCGGCGTCATCGGAGTCGTAGGAGAACTTCTTGATGCCAACCCCCAGGGCGGCAGCTCGACCCATATATGAAGGCTTTGAAACGCCTTTGCTGCTACTCTTGATGCCCAGGGAGTAAATACCCTCGTTGGAGTTCATGCAGTCCTTGTAGCCCGACTTGGAGACCTTGGACGAGGACGAGGAGCTCCTGTGCCTCCTCCTCTGGAGCTTCCGCAGGCCCTCTAGAATGTGGCTCTCCTTGCACCGCGTGGGCAGCTGCTCCTCCAGAGGGGCGCAGATGTTGCCGGGGGCCGACGAGCCCAGGCTCAACCTCTTCTCCCAGGTCAGGGAGGACTAGAGGGAGCAAAGGAGGAGAGAGGGGGTTAGCCGTGCAAAAGTACAGTTATAATATGCTCGCACATAACACAAGGTTACCCCGGTTATTAGTATACTTGTGCTAGTAAAGTATTTCTTATGCTGTCATCACTAACTAATCACATGCACCCATCGCTAATTAGTAACTGTGACCATCTTGTAGAACAAAAAATATAGAACAATGGCAATGTCACGCAAACAGCCGCATGTCAGGTAATAGATAAGTCGGCGTACCCTTTTCCCATAGGAGCGTCCGTCATTCCAGGTGAAGGAGCCGCTGGAATATTCACTGCAGGCACTTGAGAGAGACAGCTCGCTGCTGCTACAGCTGCTGCGCGGGTAGACGGGCGCCGGCACCGTCAGACTCAACTGGCTCAGACACTTGGCCACGGGAAGTCCCGCCTTCCCGTTCAGCTGGGCTTCCTGCGAGATAAGACAAAAGAGAGATGATTTTAACGCATAGCGCGAGGTCCATTGCCGTCCGTGAATATATCAAACCCTCATTCGGTAGCTAGAGACGGAGGTATCGCAGTTCTACGTTTCTTCGGGCACCACGATACGGTGTAAACACCCGTCAGCTCGTCAAAACGACGTCTATGACTCCCACGTAGCTGGGAAATGCATCAGATTTGTGCGTTGTAGGGATAGATAACGGACTCCGTTCTCAATGTGAAGCTCTCCCTTATCGTCTCTCATGCTGTTGACGCTTTGGTCAGATTATGAGCGCAGTGTTGGTGCCATAAGAGGTTTGGCTGCTATCAGCATGTGAAGGCGACAAAGAGCTGTGTCCTTGAAAGTGCGGAAAACCCGCTGCAGGACAGGGGGGACTGGGGGACGCGGCACGGGGAGGTTAAGGAGACTTTGCTTGGCTTTTACTTCACTTTTTATCTCGCACGTTTACATTCTGTTGTTATGGTTCTTTTTATTTAGTCAGGGGTTTTATCTTTATCTACTTTTTTTTATGCCCGGTGATGATTCTCTGCTGCTGCGACAACATGATTTCCCAGAGGAGGCGAGTAAAAGTTCCGTCTCGTTTCCTTGGTGAAGCAAAAGGCTCAGACGGAAACTGGACGGTGGTGGCGTCGAGGTGCAGGGGTTCAGCTGTGCAGAATTGCAATATCTTACTGATGGTTCAGCTGTGAATTTGTCACCGTGACCTTTGGGGTTGAGAGATAATCTCTAAACCAAAAGGCCATTAACTTGATCCCTGATTTGGATGTTTGTGTCTATCAATAGCATGTGTCCTGCTGAACTGTCCTTGAACGCTGAATCCTACCTGAATCCTAAATGGCTTCAATTCACCTGTTTACAAATAGTTTTTTTGCCATCATTACATATACGGCCCATAGCCAAAATATGTAGAACAACCCAGTGTTGCTTATCTAATAGTTAATATGTTCCAACTAGCTGGCAAATTCTGAGAAAGAAACAATCAACTATTCCAACAGAGCTCCCTGCGAAGTATCGAGGTATTGCCTCTGCAAATATCAACAATATCACTTTTCAGGTTCAGTCGCAAGAACAGATGTTTTTTCTCCCCAATTAGCATCTCGTTCCAATTTCACTCCAATCATTTGGAAATGTTCCAGTCGACAGAACAACAAACAAGCTTTAAAAACGGAAGCGAATACCACCAGTACTACTGTATATACAGTATATAAATATATATATATATATATAATCAGATTTGCCATATGTGTGCATCACTTTACATAAGCCCGTGTGGGAGGAGCACTAATTCCTCTTAAATAACAACAAGAAGATTTATGATTCAAGTCTTGGCCTATTATTATTTAATTTACTTCCTCCCCTGTCATAGCAGACATTAACGTTTATCAGGTGGTGTTTTCTGAGGGGCAAAGGCCTAAAGAATGCAGCTAACTCATTCTCAGACCTTAATGCATAATACATAAGATGAGTAATGTACCACACTGTCCTGTGGAGTCATTTTTACTGACAAGGAGTTTCAATCGATGGTTTTCTGGTAATATGACAAGGATTTATTCCACTTAGAGCCAAGCGATACTGCCAGCTCCGCAAAGGGTCGAGTCTCCGAATACTTGGGTTGGTATTTTAATCTCTTGTAATGATTTCTTTAAGGAGGCGGGGGGCTACACATCAGCTATGGCACTTGGACAACTCATAGGACTGCAGAGGGAAGAGAGCATGGCTGTTTGCTTGTTTGGAATTAGGCTTACATGAGAGGGAGAGTCTGTATTCCTGGAAAGCTGGAAGCCTTTGCTTCTTTCTGGCTCGAGGAGCAAATCTGCCGCAGACAGATCCATGATCCGAGAGTGGAGTTTCTGAAAGGCACAGGGAAGGACACGTCACGGCGGATTTTAACTTCAGGGATCCCAACAAAATGGCCGCACAGCGAACTCTAAACATTCTCAACAGCTCAAACCAC
>OMKK01030442.1:0-10443 GCA_900302305.1 Polymixia japonica | reverse complement strand
TGCTTGAGAAGATACAAAAATTGTGTGCGTACGCACACGCGACTGCTGTATGTCTTGGGCCCGTCTCATACAGTAGCTAAACAGCATCACCTAGAGGCCATGCCAAGCACTGCATGATGTCACCCTCCTCAGGTTAATACTAGTATATATAAACTATATCTATTCCAAATCATTCGTAAAGGTAGATGGAGACAGAAAGAGGGAGAAAGAAAGTAAGACAAAGACCAAGAAATGACCAAGAGGGACAAAAATAAAGAACAAATGAGGCAACCGACAAAAACTATGAGATGAGAGAAGGGGTTCAACCGAGAGTGGCGACAAAACAATCAACAACGGCGGACTTACGTCCTGGAAGAGCCGCTTGTCCTGCGCCAGGCGTTTGGACGCCAGGGTCTTGGTGACGTGGTAGAAGGTGAGCAGGGCTCTGTGCTGCTGCAGGCCATCCTGGCCCTTAACCGACTCCAGCAGGATGGGGATGAGCTCTGGCCACTGCCTGGGGCAGTCCAGACGGGCCACCTTGGCTATCAGCACAGCGATCTGGGTCGCGATCTGGTGGGGGGGAAAAACGCAGAGAAATTAATTTTAAGTGAAAAATGAAAGACCTTATGACCATAATAGGACACAAAATTGAGATTTGCAGTTCTTCCCCCATTGGAGTGATGGGATATCCTGGGATATTCCATTTCAAAAAGGCAGCAATTCAAGCCAATATGCTTTGATATCTGACATGCAACACTTGGCTCTAAGTAATGGATTTTGCTATTGGAGAAATAATCAGATATGATATCGTATTTAATTCTGTTATCAGCCAGATATTGACACATACCATGAAGGCATTGATACTGGTGGGTCCCAAGCTTGCCCTGTCTATCAGTACTTTTTCATAACAGTACAACCCCTAAAATATTTCCACTAAAACTGAAACCATGCATATAGTTGTGTGTACTTAGGCACATTAAGTGTATGTATGTGTATATGTATATGTGTATGTAAAGAAAAAACATGAATCTTTAATACTGTATCATCATATGTGCAGATTGTTGAATAAAATTTGGTTATAAAAAAAGATTTTTAGATAATCATAACTAATATCCACATAGAGTGCGTCCTCCTTTTTCATTCTTATTCAGCAATGACCAGAAAGGTCTCCATTCCAAATAAAACAACAGTCTGATTAAGCCGTTTATATGAGTTGTGTAAAGAACTATTCCATACTACAGTCATAATGCAATTAACATTTTTACGTACCTAAATAACCCGACTAATATCGGAATACTCCACGTTTTAATTGGAATAAGCTTACGGACTATGGAAACTAGAACACCGTTACACCGTGTCTTCTTCAGAGTATTGTCTTAATCTTGGAATATTGGTGAGCATGTAAACGGGGTCAATGTGGCAATTTTTGTCAGTGGACCTTTGAATCTAACAAAGACGGTTCACACCACTAACCTGGTTGACAGGCTCGTTGAAGTTCGTGATGAGACCGGCGCGCAATGACGTCTTCTCCTCTTCTGACAAAGCACTGCCAAGACACCGACATACAAAAATTATGAAAGGAAGGAGGGAGGGAGAGAGAGAGAGAGAAAGGGGGAGAGAGAGAGAAACCAGGGTCAGAGACAGAGAGAGACAAGAGATATTCAGAAAGAGAGAAAGCGACAGACAAACAGAACGAGACCAAGGCAGATTTTCCCTCAACTCGACTGAAATACCACCACTTCCTCCTGAAAGAGAGAGCAAGGTTACGACTCCATTTTTACCTTAATACCCCCTTACACTTGCAGAGGTGAAAAGTACAGCAGCATTACAGCAGCAGGGTGCCGGTAGGGTTAACATGGCTGCGTGCTGTTCACATCCCACGAGACGCTTTCTACTTTGAATCCAATTTCCAGCCCTGGTGGACCACAAGCTTTACTATGGAGATGAAACGAATATCTCTGTCCCTGGTTAACACTCCATAGCACTGACCCATCCGGCTGCCGGATTTGTACCTGCCTGCAGCATGCTTTGGGTCTGCTTGTCCCCAGCTCATCTTCATTTACAAGACATGGAGTTACAGTAATATTAGAAGAAGTTTTCAGGAGCAGAGGAGAGGGGGGGAGGAAGGACAGATGTGCAGCGGGGAGCAACGGTGTGAATTAGTGAGAGAGGAAGAGTGTTAAATTAGCGTTCAATTAAATTTTCCCCCTCCCTGTCTCAACTGCAGCTGAAGCTGGACCAAAAGAGAGAGAGGGACAAGGGTGGATGTAAAGAGTGAGCAGATGAATCACCCTGTAGCCTTGAGCCAAGAGCAGAGAGAGAGCAGGTATGGAGGAGGAAGAGACATCGCAAAAGAAAACAAGGGTGAATTAGGGAACTGAGACATCTTTGGACGTCGGATAGAGCGACAGAGTTGAGGCAGAGGTTGACACAACAGAGGGAGGGAGGAGGAGAAGAAATATGGTATGAATGAACTAGAGGCAAGAAGATATAATGACATGAGCTGGGTTGTGATTAAGCTTTGTTGGTGACCGAATGGAGCCAGAGGATCAGGGGTTCAGACGAGCGAGACAAGTAAAGGAGAAACGTAAAGACAACTTGAGAACGGAGAGCAGCCCCAACCAGAGATCAGAAAAAGAACAACCTGACACCAAGTTCCCAAAGTTGTTCCCAAACCTAAAGGGCTTGTTTCCATTCACAGTCCTTGGCAATGAGTGACTGCAGGAACAATCTAAGCACACTATTGCTAATATACCTAGTGACAATCCGTAACTTGTCATAGCTATTGGGTGTTTGAACAACAATTCCTAGAGTTCAGTTCGCAATCACCGTGTCTGTCCACAACGACAGTCGCTCTTTTTTTAAAACGTTTTCCTTCCTCAGACAACGCACTTGTTTTTGTTTGGAACAGTTGCAGGTTCCATTTCTGAAAATAGCACTTGTCTTTTCTTCGTTTTTTCAGCCACTGTGTCTCACTTGTTTCCCTACTCCCGACGTCTGTACGTAATATAAGTTGACACTGGAATTTCCATTCAGTAAAAGGGGAATGCAGAGTACTTCATCTGGGTTGAATCATCATTGCGAGGATGACTGATATGAGTGATAGTAACAAAATCAGGATTTTAAACATGAAAAAGTTACGTTATTACATCTTTACGATATCTGCCTTTCCGTGGTATCACATGGTACTACATTTAATCTTTTTAGGGTATAATTGGGTACAATTTGACAGCCAAATTATCTCTTTAAAACATTACAATCCAATGTACCTTAAAATACAGGTCAGTTTTTGATTAAGTATTTAGGAACAATATCCAATGTAAGCAAACCATTTAAACATACTGGCAACTAACATGGAACTCTCACATGATGTGTCTTTGTAGCAATAACTCAATCGAAAAAATGTCTTCAATAACATAAATCAAAGCATAAACATAGCCTTTAGGTAACAGTGGCTCAACAGAGACATGATGCAAGTTTAATTTCCACAAGTAACTTATAATATAATATAATATTTGTTATAAGCCCCCATGTCTTGTTTATTGCTCATATTAAAATAAGACCCTCTTTTACAAAACAATATGTTGATGAGATCCACAATTATTTCGGGATTGAAATAATAATGTACTGTGGCTTATTGCAATACTGAATGCATCCCTTCGACTATTCAGACATAGACTCAAGGCAATGGTCCAAAGGTAATCAAATGGAGGACTCTAATAAGAAAGGCTTCTTGCACAGCGGTCTGGCAAATTAAATGAACTCTACTGAACTACTGACAAGAAAGATACAGAACGAAAAGAAAACTTTGGAAAGAAAGAAAAGAATTGCCTTTAATAACTTAAAGTGGTCAAAGAATGGCCACAGTGTGCTGAGACAGAACCAATTGCCACGGGGCATGTTCAATGCCAGCCTCTGTGCCGTGAGTGTAAAGGCAAGTGTTCAAGTCAAGGGCAACACTTAGATGAAACAGCTAGTCAGTGACCCAAGGACAAGCCATATCTCTGAATATACCTCAAAGCCGACATATCAATCTAAAACAAATTGAGATATAAAAGAATAAACTGAATATAAAATCAAAGAGCACAATAATATGAATAAGAGAGAAATAAAAGAGAAATATTAATATAAAGGGAATATTAAAAGAGAAGATGATAAAAGAGAAGATGAGGGAAGCGGAGCACCTAGAGAAAGGAAGAGAAAAACCTGAGAAAAACATCTGTCTGAGTGGAACGAGGAAAAGCCTGAACGAGAGAAACGGTGACAGAAATCAATGAACAGAGAAATAATTAAGGCGAACGTGAAGAAGGAGAGAGCAAAGGAGAGAGCAAGAGAGAGAGAGCGAGAGAAAGAGAGTAAACGAGAGCAAGGAAGAGAAGACGGAGGACACCGGCACTTACTGAGGGGCAACTCTCCTCCAGTATCTGTCGATGCCATTTTTGAAGTAGAGCACTGCCAGCCACCTGACGTTGACATCCAGCATGTGGTTATTGAAGATATTCTATGGAACGGCAAGACAAAAGAGGATTAGCCAACAATGTTGTTACAACCTCAAAGGCTAATGCCACTCAATTTCAGAATTCACCTATGTTTCGTTAGCGACGTCTGACAGACCAAGCTGTGTTTGCGAACGAGAGCAACGCTCCACAAGTTGAAAAACCAGACACTGAAACCTATAAAGTCATCAAGAGACACTGTGATGTTGCTCCATTAAAAAAAGCAGGCTGCCTTTGTAGACTGGAGTGTGTGTCTGAGGTTTTATACAGAAATTGAGTTTTATGTCGTAGTAGTGCCAAAATGTCTCAACCGGAAAATACAGTTATAACCCTGAGGATCACCCAAAGTCCCTCTGCTGTTTGTTGTAAAGGCAGCAGCCTCCGCAAGTGTGGCTTGAGACTTGAGAATGTGCAACACTCGTGAACGGGCAGAGCATTTATACTTGAGCAGCATGTTGCCCAAGCCGCATAATTACATTTATGGTCAGATGACGATGTACTGAACAAGGCCCATAGATAATAGATCAACCTATCTTGATAAAAGCACAGAGGAAGTTTTCCCAATGTTGTCGTGTCTGTCCTTGGTTGACGCCTGCCAGTATCCGAGGAACAACATGCAATAAACGTAAATGTAAAATGGTTACGCGCACACACTCTTAAGAACAGCGGTGGAAAGAGACAGAAACTGTCGACACCAAACACTACCAGCTTTTGGGAACAAACGCCGCGTTCGTTTTGTCGAGGATTTGTCGAGACCAACTCAACGAGCACTCAGGCGGACGTGAATCAACAGGACGCACAGAGACCAGGGTTTCTCAAACCACTAAGTGGGGCTGCACCACCCAGAGGAGCTCTCACACCACCTAAAAGTGTGATTTTATTTCTATGGGTTTCAATGGAGTGTGCTTTTTTCGGAGACCTTCCCGCTTTGCCGTGGAAAACTTCTGGAGGGAACCGGGGCACTGACACTGCTGATTCAGTATTTTGGTGAGTATACAACTCTCTGCTATTAAACCCAATCCCCTCTGCCTGACCTCCGTTTGCCTCTCTTTTTTGCTTTCTTCCATTTCTCTATATCGCTCAGGCATCCAGCGTTGTGTCTCATTTACTGTGGAAAGAGAGCCTTAAAAGCTCTTATCACTGTGTCAAATTGCCAGCCCACATTGCTATACTTCCAATAATGCTAACTCCATACCTTCCACCACTGCTATTTCTGCTGATAATGAAGATTTTACCTCCTGTGAAATGTATATATAATGTATATATAGGCCTAACTTTTGGAGAGGGGAAAATAATTGAAGCCTTTCCGTTATTGTGTACATAATCCCTTGAAATGAACTAAAAATGCTAATGTTGCGATGTTTCAGTGCTAGGCCGTCATCGTGATGCTGGGTCCTAGCTACAGAATTCCACTGGTTCTCTTGTGATAATGTGGTGAAGTCCCTTACCAGCAGGACAGAGTAGAAGCCTGGCTGTGTCTCCCACTGTCGGAGCTGCTCCTCTGCAGGCTTTAACACGGCTGTGTCCTGACTGGTGGCCTGGGTGAGGGCCTGCAGCACCACCGAACTGGCACTGTCTATATCCATGGCTGGATATACCTAGTTTAGAGTAGAGTAGAGGAGGGGAGGGGAGGAGAGGAGAGGAGGGGAGAGGAGAGGAGGGGAGAGGTTTTGCTGTAAAAACTTTTTGTTGGTTGGAATATTTGAGAAAAGAACGAAAAAGCCTTTGAAGCAGTTATTCTGTTTAGCAAAACAACACAGCAAAATATCAAATGAAGGCAGGGGCAGACAAATTACAGCCATGAAAAGCTGTCAGAACAAGGGATCATATTCCTTCTTTCTTTACTCCTCATGCTTTTATCTTTCCGTACCCCAACCAGCTCTTCCACTATGTGGCTCTATCTCCCAGATAAAACATAAGCAACCAACTTCACAGATCCAACAGTGCTTTTCAATTTCCAAGTTATAGTACTACCTCTATGAGTCAGCCTATCCTCTTCATCTTGCAAAAATGTTTCACGTATTAAATAATAACACTGTTGCCTATCTAGGCCTAAACTTAAAGCATTCCTTCTGATTTTATATTTCAACACTGTAGGCAGGAGTAGTTCTGCAGGAACAGGCAAAGTGTTGAGGGGAAAAAAGGATTTTCCACTTCACAACATAACCAACTTCCTGCTCAATTTGAAGGTATTCCTGAAGGTTTCAGAGAATGTCTTCAACTATCATGAGATGAAAACCTTGCAAAACAACAACAAAAAAAGCTATGAATTATTTATGGTTGTAAAATAATAACGACAAGATAAAGCAGTCAGGAACAAAAAGAAGCACTTCATCCCAGATACACCAAGCCCTTTTAGAAATACACCATTATATTTTCTCAAATAGGCCAATCTTTCAGTAAGCAACAGAATCTCCAGAGCATCTCCCTGCCTGTCAACTAAACTAAACAAGAGGTAGCATGATGGAAAAAAGCTTAGTGTAGTGAGTTTACAGGGAAGTGTTCAGTGGCAATCAATTCAACAAGGCTGCCATCTAGAGGCAAGAACCAAATATTTCATTCTAAAATTAAATGGCATGCGTCCCTGCCTGTGCGTGTGTGTGTGTGTGTGTGTGTGTGTGTGTGTGTGTGTGTGTGTGTGTGTGCACGCAGTACAGTTCCCCTTCCCAAAAGCGTACAGTATTATTGCTTTCACCACCACTATAGGGACTGTACCCTTGTCCTTGGTGCACAGATTAAAACACTGACCCTACACATCAACTTAGAGGACTCCATGTAAAAGTGTTTTCCTGTTATTGAGTATGACAGTGGTGGTAATATCTAGTAGTAGTTGACTCTCAATGAGGGGGATGAAGGATTTATGATATTACTGTTTATGGTATTAGTGGTAAGGACGCAGCCATAACAGTAACCTCCACTAGGATTATCACCCACACAAATCAACCCCAGAAGAAAAAAAGAAAAAAAAAAGTCAATGGTGTAGTTATGATACTACAATGCTGGTCCTATTTGTGGCACTGACTCGTCCTGGTCTGAAGTAATGAAAGAAATTGATAGAGTTAAGGTCAGAGGTTAAACTTTGAATTTTGCTTTGAACTTCAGCTTCGCTCCTCAGCACCTGCTTGGCGCTAGGTGCTCTGTGCTGGGAAGGCTATGGTCCCCCCCAATGGTCATAAAGGCGCCAGAGTCTGGTCGACGTTATATAAAAATGGACTTATAAAGGTTGACTTTTATATGTTTTTATATGTTTGATTAACACACCTTAAAGTACATAACGTCTATAATAAGAGTGTAACGGTATGTGCATGTACAGGTCCCAATGTTCAGACCGCATTCCAAACCGAACATTTTACCATACGAGAATAGAGATGGGGAAATAAATAATATCACAAGATGCTTTAAAATTGTTGAGTGTTAAGGTTTCCAATATATTTGGCGACACTACACAGCAGTAGCAGCACAAGAGCAGCCCCTCGCTCCTCCTCCTCCCTCCTCTTGCACTCCGCAAGGTCTCACAAATTGAGGGCTCAAGGTCAGTCAAGAGTGACCGATCCATCTCAATGGCCCAGAGTTGAAGGACCCTTGGAGACGGATGCCAAACCTTCCCATCCAGCTGGGAGAGGAGGTCCATCCTCACTGGGAACTGCCAAGGATCTCCATCCAACAGACTGAGGAGTGTGGAGAACCATATCCTCGATGGCCACTTGGGGGCCACTAGGAGGACCATGTAATCCGACAATTTTGGCTTGACTACTTCTTGCACTCCAATGCCCTTTCTGCCTCTGGCTCGAACAACTGCCCTGGCACAACACGAAGCTTTCGTAGTGTTTGCCTACAATCATCATGTCTTTTAGTGCTTCATCCGGTGAGAGGATCAGCGAGGCAATATACTGGTCCACAGTAGGCATGTGATCCAGGCCATGTTCCCCTGTGTTGCGCATGGAGGCCAGGGTCCTAGCATCACTGCCATGGTGGGCAGATGCTCTTGGATCCACCCAGCAGCACTTTAGCTCCTCCCCCAGGGCCCCTCCCCCAGCCCAGTGCTCCTGAGGGAAGTCTCTGAGCCATCCTTAAGCCTCTACATTCGCAGGCTCAGGAAGGATCCTCCCTAAATGCACCTTCGCAGGCTTGAGAATTTGAAGCCCTTGTCGACATTACATTATCCCCATCCTCACCCGAATCCCCTGCAACCACATGAGGGGTGGGTGGGGGAGGCGGAGCTCACACCAACGCTTTAAACTGCTCTATTTCAGCTCGTAAAGTCTCCATCTCCTGGCGAGAGGGAGCTTTGTCCTTCGCCTTTTTACATTCTGGGCTGCTACGCTCTTCATGTGGCCTGAAGGGAGAAGGGAGGCCTTCCACCTGACACAGCCTTTCCTCTCTCACTGAGTGGGAAAATGCTGCAGTTAATGCATGGGTCAGACAGGACTTCCCTAAGGTGAGCAGACACTTGGGGCGCAACTCATGGCCATCCTCAACCTGAAATTGAGCTCCACAAGAAGCACAGGCCAGCATTGTTTAAATCCAAACAGGGGATCAGGCTAGAAAATCTGACCAAGAATTGTGACTAGGCCACAGGACGCGAATCAGAACCTCGGACTCACAACCTCAACCAGACAAAAAAGTGGCTAGCCAGTCAGGTTCATCCAGCCTGTTGTTAGCCTGTTCACCTGAATTGCACGTGTAGCCAGGTAATACAAGCGAGAAATGTGGCTGGCCACAGAACGCGATTGGAACCTCCAGTAATATCTCAAGCTAGCTGCCTGTCTTTGAAGTAACTAGGCTACCAAGCTAGGCTAGGAAAATCAGACCAGAGCTGTGGACTAGCCACTGCACGCGACTGGAACATCTAGCATTTGGAGGAATCAACTACTACAACAAACTGTTAGTGTAGCTGGTGAGTGAGCCAGCACAAGACAAGGATACTTGAAACCTCCAGATAGGAAAGGTAGGATTGCTTGACAACCACAGCCTTAGGGGGCAACAAATTGCACTCTGACAAAGAGTCACAGGCAGGATGACAAACACCAAACAACATGTGCTTACCTCCCTTGGACCTGCAAGCAAAATACATAACTGAAACACGGATCTACGGAGCAATTAACCTGCGAAGAATGTCAGGCTAACAGCGAGAAGATCAAAAGGCCAGATGTAGGCTACCACGTGGTATGTATAGCTGGGATGCGCAGGTAGCCTACATGTCACACACGTGACTTTGTTTATATAAGATCTCGACCTGCGCAGAGTGTGAGGAGACATCCAGTTTTTTTTTATCTACAGTTGCGCACAGCAATGCGTGCTCAAGGTGTCCCATGGGGCACTGATTTTGAAATTCATCCCCTTCATTTGATACTTGGCACCAAAGGTAAAAACAATGGTATTGTCTCTGATCTTTATAAATTCACAACTGAGGGCTCATATTTTGCCACTTAAAAGACTTTGGAAGTGACCAAATGATAAACCATAAATTTATTCACAGGTCTTATCTCACATCTCGAAGATGAAACTCAGCTAATCCACACTGCGACTTTTGTCCAGACAATACCGTTGGCACTTTTCTTCATATGGTTTGGCTGTGCCCGGATGTTAATAGATTTTGGGGAAATGTTTCAAGTATTATTCCTCACTCAGCGTCTGCTATTACTTAATGAGACCTCCTCTTTGGAACTAACTACAAATGACAGGCGCCTCTTGTTAGCTGGTCTCACAGCTGCTAAAAGTATAGTAGCTTGTCGCTGGAAACCACCACATGCACTGTCAATGAGGGAATGGCTCTCTACTTACAAAGATATTGCACAGCTGGAGCTCTCTACAGCATGATTACATTATGCCAAAACACAAAATATTATTTGCTGGTCCAAGCTACTAGAGAAAATGATATTATAAACATTTGTGGTTAACTGTCTTTTTCTACTATGTTTTTATGCATTTGCTTGCTTACTTGTTATTCTTTGGCTACTTCATATAT
>OMKK01030436.1:0-13841 GCA_900302305.1 Polymixia japonica | reverse complement strand
CGGCTGGTTTTCCGTGATGTCCTCCCGTCCCCGTAGAAGCGATGCAGTGCGCATGCGCGTATCTCTGGGTTGTTTTTTTTTTTTTTTCCTCTCTCCAGTCGAAATGTTAGAAGTCGCTTCAAAGGGCGGCGAGTGTTTATTCCGACTTTTTTTTTTTGGCGTTGTCATTTTTTTGGGGGTTGTGGTTTCTGTTACAAAACGTTGAGTGAGGTTTCCGGTGGTGTTTTTTTTTGATGGAGATAAGTAGGACGTGCCGGGTCAATCAGCCCAAGTAGGCCTGCTCTATAACGCTGGGCTGCACTCTCACGCAATTCAATTAAATAGCGCCATCTTTTGGAGTCATCGGGCTGCAAGAATTAGAAATTATATATCTTTACATGAAATTTAGAAATTCTGAGTCTTGACAACGTTTGACTCCCATTTTACATTTTATTCAAGGCGTATCCCAATGTAGATAATTTCTAAGCATATAAGCGGGTGTTTTGTAGATTCACGTTAAATGCTCTTCTCTGTAATTGTTCTGTTACTAGTGTGCTGTGACACTTTAAGAAAATCGTTTTTCCGTTCGATTTTCTGTGGTTGTCAAATGAAATCCTAACTTAGTCAGCAGATGTCACTATAACTTTCCATTTCAATTGGACTCTTGTCATTCTTCCTTTATGACTTCTTTCTGAAAGTGAGTAAAATGTCTGGCAAGCCTGTTTTATAGGGGACTTCACTGGGACATTTTGAGCCGACAGGGGTTTCTAGACAATGGGATGCATATGAAGAACACAAGTCATATTATTCTCACATGTATCAGAATTAGTGTGGCTGCCACACTCAAGGACCGTTAAGATTCTGTTTTACAATTTTGCCATGGTCTTCCTAATATGAACTATTCTAACACGATCATTAACCTTGATAAACCTATGCATATTTTGGAGAAAAAACCCCCCAAAACAAAACATTATGCTCAATCTCATCAAACCGCTTGGTAGCATCCACAAAAAAAGGCCCCTAAAAGACAATCATTCATCCTGTCAAAAGAGAAGTGGTAGGGGCTGTCCTGTTCAATAGGACTGAAAGTTTTTAAACCGGACATTATGGAAATTAAGCCGTGATGACAGCTTGACTCATAAGTCAAACCTATTTCTCTTCAAGCCCAAAGAGAAAAGGGAACTGTTGCTGATGGAGAGGACTGATAAGCTGCGGTGGCAGCTGGATGAGACTCACGCCCTGTTCTGGTCTGAAGGCAGTGAGGCTTGACTGTGTCACTGCTCTGACATTTTGTAAGCCCACAGCATGGTGCACTGACACGTCAACTCACTGACTGGTGTTACTCACAAATTATATTCGAGGCCTTGGCCAGAACCCTCCAGGGGCCCAAAAAGCTCTGATATGTTTTATTGGTCGAGATGAGGATCAGGCCCTTCTAAAGTGAAAACAAGGAAAGAAAGAAAAACTCATAAGGTACAATGGTAATGCAATGCCCCGTTTCTCCCAGCAGAGGGAGGCTGTCTGGCATGTGAGGCTCGCTATCCACTGGCAGTTTCCTCAGCATCCGGGGACGACATTATGATGTCTAAATTCCATGATGAAATTAGGAGACATTCCCATAAGTAACGTCAGCATCACTCAACACTTAATCTGATTTGATTATTTTCAAAACATACCAAATCAGATATTGCCGTTGTACTAACACTCTTATTCTCATAAGCAAAAATCTGCATTGATATATTGTTAAAAGCTGCTTTAAGTTGTCAATGCCTCCTGAGTCCCACCAGTGAACAGCACTTCAATAAATGTTATCATTACATCTTTGCCAACTTCCCCTTTTTAAAAAAAATTTAATTGTATATTAACTTTTATACTATAGGAACGAAAAATGCTGTGGCTCCACACTGCTATGAACCATCTCTGAATAATGGGGGTGCTAAACAAGTATAAATGTAGGGAGTGAGAAACTAACACATGGTGCAGTGTGAAGTGATGTCCTTTGAAGCTGTGAAGTGCACTTCCTTTAAACCACAGCCTAAAAGGAGACATGTGACCTTCGAGATACCTTTTTTTTTTTTCACAAGTCTTGAATTGGCAAGTCTTTTTAAGTACAGTTAAACTTCTCTGAGCAAGGTACTGTCTACATGTAATTAAAAAAAAAACGGTTGGTTTCTCTTTTATTTTCACATGTTCGTACAGATAACAGGAAAACGTACAGACCAGACATATAATACATGTAACTATTTTGTCTACTTCCTGAAACATTTGAATATAGCTCAATACAACATAAATAGCAGAAACATGAACATACAGTCATCAGAAGTAGATATGTATGTATCAAAAGCAACAATTAATGTATTACTCCTGTATAAACACTTGTAAGACCGTCTTTTCAGGTGTGAAATACAACATGACCAAGAGCGTTCTTCATATTTTGCAAAGCAATCACACCTGCAAGCAGATACACACACAAACACACCCACAAGCACAGACACATACGCAAGCACAGACACACTCACAAGCACAGACACACACACAAACACACAGAAAAAAAAATGCTACTTCGTGATTTGTTCATACATATTTGATACTACTAGCTAACACTGATTGTGTATGTATGTTTGATATGTCTTTGTGATTGTGTGCGTCTGTCTCTGTGTACGAGTGTGTGTGTATGAGTGTGTGTGTGTACGTATGTATATATGTTCAGGCATGTCTCTGCATGAATGCTACTTTAGTTCAAGGCGATGCTCGCCACGGGCTATGTGCGAGGAGAACTCGTAGCGGTCCAGACTGCGGTGGCCACACACATTGCACTCCAGCGGGTCCCGGAAGCCGTGGCAGCCCATGTGGATGGTAAACATGACATAGTCCAGGAAGATCACCCTGCAGTGACCGCAGGGGTACACCGCCCCGGGCAGCACCCCCGCCTCCTCATTGGCCCTCACCACCCGTAAAGCCTCCAGGCCTGGCAAGGGGAACGCCTGGGCGTGGGGGTGGGGGAGGCCATTTTGATGAGCGGGGCCCCCCAACAAGTGCCCTAGGCTGTATATAAGAGGCTGGGAGATCTGGGAACCATCAGCGTGGAGTGAGTCCATGCTGGGGTGTCCCTGGTGTGGCTGTGGGGTGTGAGGGAGGCCTGGGTGTGGCAGGCCCAGCTTGTGACCGTTGGTGAGGGCCAGAGGGCTCATGTCACTGCGGGTTAAGGAAATTGGGTAATGCCTATGGGAGTGTGGTGGGTCATGGTCTGGGCTTGTGAGGACGGCTTGTTGCTGGTGGTGGGAGTCAGGGCCTGGGGAGCCTAGTGGAGGGTCCATAACATCGGTTCGGTGGATCAGCTCCCTGTTAAAGCTCAGGTCCAGACAGACACCGTTGTCCCCTGGATCAGCCACAGGGAGATAGAGCACTCAAGACTGGGCAGGTAAAGGCATCACACTAACCCCACTTCATTGAACAACATAGCCAGAGAAATACCACAGAGTGCAAGCAGCATTGAAAGCATTACTTACCAGCTGTTGAAAAAGGTACAACACGCATCCTTACATGACTCTTAGGGGTCCCCGCCTCCATCTTGAGTTGAGGCCAACGGACGAAACAGAAGCACAAACACAAGTCTGCTCCTAAGCCGACAAGAGGCCAAACCTGGATAGTGAACTAGAACGTTCCAACATCACAGGGTAGGTACACAGGGCAAAAGACGTTTTTTTAAAGCTACGGCATCCTAGCAAGTCCTGACCCAGCAGTAGAGCTTCCTGCTGAGAGCAGCAGAGGCATGAAAGGACAGAGGGTTGAGAGGAAGCAGACGAGGGCCCCTACTGCAGCTGCACCACACGGAGAGAGGCTCACGTCACCTGCTCACGTTTCTCGCATCTGTATTTTTTCTCTCTGTGGTTACAGACGTTACTTTTCCTCCTGCGGTCGTCATATTGAAAGATCTCACTTCATTTGTCAAGATGATAGAGCGATGTAGGATTCCTTCGCCTATACACCCATTTTTTTTTTTTTTTTTTGTGCGAACACCACGAGTTTCAATTCTGAAACTAGACACTAATGTCAGGTTTGCTTAACCAGAGAGGTGTGAAGTGTTGGAAATGGCTGTGTACGCCCATAAGGTTTGGGAAGTCATTGTCATGTCATGTCATTTACTGAAACCCATGTTTTTCGATCATTCAGCATTCGTTCAACTTATCTGGGTTTGAATCAAAACCTAACATGTGGGCATTAGAACTTGCATATGACTGTGTGAGGCATGTTTCCCTGTACTGGCTGACATTTTTTGTTCTTCCTATACGTGGTTAACATACCCACCTATGGTACAGTTTGCGCAGTGAATTTAAGGCAGTTGAGCGCTCTACCACCCTATGGTACGGTGCAGGGTGTAAGGCCAGTGCTGCCCTCAATTCCTGTTTGGCAAGAAACAGACGAGGCAAGCAAACACAAATAGACAGACAAACAAATCGCTCAGACAGATAACTTTTTTTTTTCAAACAAGCATGAATTCAGCACTCAAAACCTAAACAAGCATAATACGCACAGTGACGAGCATATACGAAGAAGCAGCGAATAGCCTTAAGAGTTTGCTAACTCTTTTGCATAGAGGTAGTTATTGAATCGGTTATCCGAACATATTCAGTAAGTAATAAGTGATCACCGTAATCACCTAATTCATTAACAAACATAACAGCATGTGGCAATTGGGTAGACCGAGGAAATTAGTACAAAACTTCAAGGCATACATAATTTGTGGTCATATCTAAGTAACTACACACTGCAAAGTTACAACACAACCAACCCCTTCCCCAGTTGACCGTCTGGAGTCTGTGTCTCTTGTGTTGCGACTGCTCTTACCGGTGAACTTCTGTGGCATGGAGCTCTTCCGCTTGGCTACGTTGCTGGCCAGCCGGTCCAGCAGCAGAGCGCGCTCAGTGCCCATCTGAGTTCTGGCTGTGTGGCCGTCCTCTGCGCGAGTGGCAGAGCGAGAGAGTCGATGAGCGAGAAAGAGAGCGAGAAAGAGAGCGAGAGATTCGAAGTGAGACGGCAAGAGATAGAGAGAAACGGCAAGATAGAGAGAGAGAGAGAGAGAGAGAGAGAGAGAGAGAGAGAGAGATTGAGAGCACGATAGTGAGAGAGAAGAAGGAGAGTGGACAGAAAGAGGGAAGTCAAGACATTTAATAAACAGGAGGTTTTGTGCATAAAGAGAATGTGCAGCTGTGGCTGTCCACCTCCCCACGCATTTGAGGTTTTAAAATGAAAAGAAATGCAACAAACAAACAAACAAACAAACAAACAAACAAACAAACTACTTAAAGTAAGTCTACACTGTGAGGAACAAATTAGCTGGAGTTAACAAGCTCCAGTGACCTCACTTCCTGGTGCTTATTTTCAGACGGCGCGAAAAGGACGATCGCTCCTCGCCGCCGTGGGTCTTTCAGGCGTAAGCTTACGACATTTAGCGACCACAAACACGGAGTATTGTTTGTGTGTTGCAACTGTCCCTACACAGCAAGTAGGTACATGGGTGAGTGGGGGTGGTGCTGCAGCTGAAACATTTGTCCTACATCTTTTGACTTCCCCTGTGTCGCTACACGCACAAGAAACAGTCCTTGGCCCAACGGCCTCAACCCACAGCAGGCATAACCTAATTTTTTAGCTCAGGTAAATATCTTAAAACTATTAATGTAATGAGGTTATTAATCAGGAGCTGCAGGCAATATGAAAGCTTATGTGCATATCCAATGCACAAATGCGCATTACACACTTTATATACGCCGAATGCGCACCGAGCGCGTTTTGTGCGCGCGCGCGCGCGTCTGCGCTCCTCGGATACGACGCGTCCGCGACGCGTTCAAACGCGCTCGGTGAAGTTGCCGCTCCTTTAAACGTTCACTTCTGCGTCTCAATATAACTGAGATACATCACTGCGTGTTAGGAGATGTGAAAGAGAGTGGGCTGAAGTGTGTGAAGGCTGCTCACCTCTCTCGGCAGGGCCTTTGCGCTGGATGTACACATGGCACCTCTCGCGGTGCTCTTCGAGAGAGCTGCGCTGTTTGTAGCTCCGACCGCAGTGGTTGCACTTGTAGGGCTTCTCTACTGCGAGCAGGAGTTTCAGTTAAAGAATCACACGTTAAATATCCATTCCGCAACGTCTAAATTGTACGACTAAGCTCGGCCGACAGACCAGTCAGTAGCTGCTTTGTTTTACGTGAGAGTGCCGTGCAACTAACTGAAGTCAAACAGAGAGAACAATACTGTATGTGTGAAGCTGTTTATGCGTGTAATAGAGAAGCGGGCTTATGACTTCCTCCCTTCAGCAACTGCCATTGAAGTGCCTTTGAGCAAGGCACTTCAAAGCAAACCAACAGAAAAAAAGCCTACGGCTGTACATGGCAGCTCCCAAAATTGTACAGTATGTGTGTACCTGTATGAAAAGAGTAGCGGAAAGAGCGTGCTCAGCAAACCCCGCGGACCCTGGATCCACAAAGATTGAAAACCCCCTATTCTATTCGCAGGTGCACGTCGGGGCGCGCTGAACCTGCACGTGTGTGGTGGAGTGCGTGCAGGTGGCAGGTGGTACCAGAGTGTGTGCGCAGGTGCCCGCTCAAGGCGTCGCGTCGGCGACAGGCGTAGCTGCACATGGGGCACTTGAAAGGCTTCTCCCCGGAGTGGAGTTTGATGTGGCGAAGCAGGTTTCCCTTCTGGGTGAAGGAGGCCCCACACTGGGTGCAGTGGAACGGCCTCTCTCCTGAACAAAAGGACATTTCAACATTTAATTTTTCTTTCTGGAACTTAGATCATATTAAATGCGCCAGCCGCGTTGCTCTCCGATGGACGTTAATTCATATTAAACGAGAGAATATGTTCCTGCAGCATGGCTCTCTTGCAGATGCATTGCATTGTTGCATGTGTTGATTATGCATGCTTAACCTAAACCATGTGTCATTTTATCTCTTTTTTAACTCTCTGTAATGTCTGAATTAAAAATCTATGTTATAAGACTGCATTATTGAACAATCAATGTCAACTAGACCACTATATTCCATAGCTGAAGAATATTATTTACAACAACAAATATCACTAATATTGAGGAAAGACAAAGGGTTGATAAGTTCAATCAATACCAACCAACACTATTTTGTACAGTATGGTTTCTATACTCCTGTGTAACTACAATGGAAAAACCCTAAGGATGAACTCTGCACCTAATTTATATACCCTGGAGCCACACAGATGGTAGAATGACTACAGAGATTGCATATATAGGTGGCGTAGACAGGAATTGCAGAAATATAGGTGGCATAGACAGGTCTACGGGAATTGCATAGTTTACATATAACATGATGTGCTGACTTACTGTAAAAAAAAAAAAAGAAAAAAGAAGCCTTGTTACCAGTGGTTAATGTATATGCATAACGCCTGTATTATCATACAGGATATTGCACAACTACTTAAATACACCAAAGCAGCATTTTGTTGAACCGTCTAGGACATATGCGTCATGTATGATGCAGACTTACACGACCTTAGTGTTTGTCTTCAGTCAAATATTTTGACCTTGTCAAAACAAGGCACTATCTGAGCTCTCATCGACGCTGTGCCGATTGCATAACCGCTGCGTTTTGAGGTCAGGTGCGGGTGCCGTGTTCCTGTGCTTACCAGTGTGGCTGCGCTTATGCACCAATAGTACGTTGATGCTGACGCAGGACAGGCCACAGATGTCACAGTTGAGCTTATTCGCCGCCTGGTTGCGGGGAGCCGCTGCTCCAGGCATATAGGTATCCGTCGCCGCTTCTGCATGGGCGTCTGGCAGGACTGCACTGTCATAACGCGTGTAGTCTACCAGCGAGAGGTCCTGCGGTTCGTTTAGGGTATCTCCCTCTTCGTCTCCGTCCCGCTCCTCCTCTTCCTCTTCATCGTCCTCGGGCCTCTCTTCGTCAAATCCTTCCTCCAGCCCGTCCTCGCTGGCCTCCTCCCCTTCCTCTTTTGGAACGTTCTCTCTTTCTTCTTGATCCCCGGGGCACTGATCGTTATCGTCCATTTCTTCCTGCTCAGTTTTCACTGGCATCGTTTCTAGACAAGGAGGAAACAAGGGAGGAGCAAATCGTATATTTTGAGTAGCATCCGATTATACATTGATCGAGAGTTGAAATAATAGAAAAATGCACCGGTTAATGAATAATTAACAGAGACAGATGTAGAGGGAGCAGTAAGGTTGCTTGTACAAATGTTTCCTTATTTGTTTTCACTTCCAAATAAGGAGGTAAATAATCTCAACCAGACTCCATATAGTGATGCATTAACCAGAATGTGAAACACTGTCTTGCCAAGTTTAACGCTCACACCAACACATCTCCAAAGTGTGGCTAGGGTAATTTGGGCCAACGTGTGGTGTCAGAGAGATATTCAGAAGATCTGTGCCAGAGATAAAGGGAAGGCATTTCCTCTAAATACAGCGAAACGAGAACCAGGGCAGGAGAAGACATCTCAAGCAGACCACGGCAATTCCTTGTGTCCTTTTGAAAACATTAAAGGTTTTGGACTGTTTGCGCGTCTCTTGTATCCAGGGTGTAGAAAATAACATGCAACGGACAGGTAGGTGTTTAGTCAGTTGGAATAGCGATATACTTTCTGTTTTAAATTCCAAAGCCTCCGAAGCCCAGACTAAAATGTACTACGCTGAAACACCCTAGAAGACATGGTACAATTAAAACGTAAGCCCGAATCTCAAGGCCTAAATGCTGTAACTATATTAACAAACTCCTCGAGGAATTATGATCAGTGTATCACAAGAGTAGCTGTCATCTCGATAGGTCTTTGTTTTGCAAACACAACATCAACACAACAAGCTAGCTACTACTGCTACGATGTATTTTTTTTAACAGTTTGCGTGTCAAAGGTGTGAAAATGACTTATTTCTCCCTTCACACCACACTCCAACTCCAGGTTCTGACCACCATGCATATCTATCTGACCGCGCATCTGTTGACACCCGTAGTCCTGAGGCCTGGTTTGCTAGCCTCCTGCTAAGTGTCATTCAAACCTTGACGTGCTTAGCTCCATCCAGAAGCCACACTGCGGTCTCTGTGGTGGTGGTGATGAGCCTAAGAGCAGTGCAGTGTACTGTGGAAAGTGCTCAGAGGTGGTATGGAAACTTTGCTGATACAGACCTCTCAGAGGCCAGTTTTAGAGTCCAGGTTCTAAGAGCAGTGAACAGCGGAAGGCACTACAGCCACAGAGTAGGTTTTTAAGAGATGCACCCAGTGTGGCGGACTGGTCGGAATCTAAAATAAATAAGATAGACTAGTAGAGCAATAGAGTAGTCTCTGACACAGCATGCACTATGGACATTGTATACCAAGGATTTCTAATAGGTTTAACAATAATAAAATATCACGTGTTATAATGATTTATCATGTGAACCCAAAAGGAGAAAGAAACTGCAGTCAGGAATAAAATAGACATGGGGGAAATAATATTTGTTAATAATTATTAGGGGTTGTTTCATCTTGCTTGGATTACCAATGGGTAGGCTTTATTGCATCAGGAAAATTCAAATAGCGTTAGAAAACAACTGCAAAGAGTCGACTTCCTGTTGTGGCATTCTGGCCCTTGTTGTGTTGTCCTATGTGGCAAAGTCCACCCACATGGTGATACAGTACATGCAGATCAAATGAAATGCTTAGAATTATTTTTCTAAATTAATTTTGAGCCAAGTCTGAATGAAACGTAGTGACCGGCACTTTTGCAGGCCTGACGTCCAGAGAAAGTCTCCCACCTGCACAACCGCTACACCTAACACCTTGATGATCCCTTCTCTATTATCTGCAAAACAGCTCTCATTTCTTCACCTTAGTTTTATATTCACCTCGCAGTTGCACGACCTTCCTCAGACATAGCCCCTGTAGTGACAAATGTGGAATACTTCGTCCCTTGTAGGGATGCCCCCTGAAACCCGGTTCTAAATGGGAACCGGTTCTAAATTAGAAAAACCCGGAGTATTGATAAAGTTCAATGTTATCGGTGCTGGAGAAATTAGGGAGTGAGATTTCCATAGCGGCAAATATGGTTTTCGAGGAATTTGCGGAAACGTCGCAAACATAAACTTGCCTCTCTTGCTCTTTCGGTGCCTGTCTACGCGAAGGGCGGGGTTGCGCTCCTACACACGCTCACACGCACACACACGCGCCGACTCAGGCTGAGTACAGCTGAGAGGCCCTCTCACGCACGCAGAGCCTCTCGTCGTCACGGCGGAGAGAACAAAACGTTCTAAAGTCTGCTTACATTTTTACTCCGGTGTGTAATAACGGAGGATGACGGAGGAGAGGGTGAACGTTATTTAAAACATTACTGCTGAAGAAATAATATTTAGTTATACAAGAGAATAATCAAGCAATGTTGATTCTGTTCTTAATGATTTTTTGTTCTTGCAAATTAATCAAAAAGAACCGATAAGAGTATTGATAAAGTATCGAACTGATAAGCAGTATCGATAATAGTAGTATCGATAAAATCCTAACAATACCCATCCCTAGTCCCACGTATTGACCCCCACACCCATCTCCTCGCTTGTAATGTTGTCGAGTTAGAAACTGCAGCTTAGTCTCCTCTGCCACTCGCTGTAAGCTATTCTGTGGCTAAATGACTAAAATGTAAGGTGCAACGTGTAGTGATAGTGTAACGTGAAAAGTGTGATGATCTGTATGTATAAATCACACCTTCAGAACACTCCATTCCATTCACACTGAATACGTTGTTCAGCTGGACCGCATCAACCTCCTTTTGTTCGCCTTTGTCCTGCGGCTTCACATCTGTCGCATCACTGCAAACATCTGAAAAGTAACAGGTTTGCAGGCTAAATATTTGGTGTTATTTTTGTTTCAAAAAAGTAGTTTTGAGTACTTTTTTGAGTCAGTAAAGTACAGTTTTTTAATGAGAAAAATCTAAAATCACAGTGTACAAGATATTGTTTGAGCACCTTTGGTGCAGAGACATATTGACACAGTTTTCCAGTACATACTGACACACATCGACTTCCTTTGCAGTGCATAGAGTCCATGGGCAAAGTATGAGCAGTAGACTGTACATATAACTCTATACATAAACATTCAACATTCAGTGTTCTACAGCCTTGTGCGTTCAGGCAGTACGGTAAGCAAGACGGGTCAGCTGTAGTGGGAAGTGTAGCCAGCGACCACATACAATTTATGTTATAGGCAAGCAATTAGATACTCACTCATCACGTCTTCCTCTACGGAATTAAATTTAGGATGGCTTTCCGTGGTCATGATGAAAAACAATTCTGTAGAGATGAATCACAATATTATGGTAATAGGTAATATTCTGGTATGCAATTTATTTATGTCAACTTAGGTTCATTTATATAGTGCTTTTACCAAAGTGCTTTACATGGTGAACAAGAGAGAAAAAAACGATTCACAAAGACAGTGGCTGACATTGGTGGGTTAATTGTCATTAAGGAAAATACCTTTTTTGAGAGATATAGTTTTCCAGAAAGTATGGTTTTATGGACTACTGCTATGTGACTGTGGTAATAATGCGTTATTATTTAAACATAATATTTAAAGAAACAAGAGTCCGCTTTTTACACTTATGCACACGCCTTTGTCGTTCAGATAGTAGTAAAAAGTTGATTTTTTTAAAAATAGTAAAAATCCATGGTTGATTGCTCGACCCTAGCGGTTGATTTAGCCTCTAATGAAAACGAAATGACGTTCGCTGCACATGCATTTCCTGCTGTCTGTGTATCAGAGCAAGTGTGAAAATGCCTTCCAAGCTGCCAGGCAGCGAGGCTCCTCTACATGTACTCACCATTTGTAGCAATAAATGAGGAGAGTACCACGTTGTGCAAGTCAGAAACACTACCCTACAACCCCCATCACTGTTTCAAATAAACTAGTTGCTTCAAGATAAACACTTAAGATTAAAGTCACCAACTGTAGCTGTAATAAAAGTATAACCTGGACAGCTAGTCAGACTTTGTCCCCTTAAGTAATCACAATCACTCTTAATATCTTTAATTGTAAAGGTTACACTGCTAATTAAGCAATTAACTCGAGTCAAAAATTTATTTTCAAGGATATGACTACAAATTCCATATTCCAAGGTACATATTTCTTTGATAAAGGAAAGCAGTTGTTATTAAGTCATGCTTAAAATGATGTTACCTGCTTTAGGTCCACACCTGGATTGGAACAGCTCAGTCAGCGGGTGGTTTAAAGAAGCCCTTCTCTCTCTCCCGCCGTAACATCCCCCGGCTCCGCCACTGGACTCGTGGTATGGAATGAGCTAAAAGCAACGTCATTACTGGAGAGATCTCTTAAAGGAACAGCAGCTCTTTTTTTTTTTTAACGAGGGGCGCATAGCCTGCTACCTTTACGCAACAGCGGGTAGGAACAGCTCCCTAGCATTTACAACGTGAAATATGACAAAAATTAATGTCTGTTTCCCACGTAGACGTGCATACTGCAAGTATTTAAGACTGAATAAAGCAACGGATGACGAACTAGAATAAGCTGTTTAGAAATGGTTCCTGGTTTGTTTCTATTTAAGGTACTATTACTCCATCTTGTGGTCAAATAATGCTACTGCTTTCCGTTCTTGGAAGTTGCGTCTTTCCTGTGAATAAATTGGAACTACTTTCCAATGGCTCGACCCAGCCAACACTTCCATGTAGGAACGATTTGGGTTACAGAAGGGTTGATTAATGGGCTCCAGTTGGGTTTGTCTGCAGGTCACACAGAGGACCCACCTGAACAGACTGCCTAAATGTTGGGTAATGGACCAAACATTCATTAACTAGTGTCTACTTTCCCAGTTACAGCTACTACTAATGACATTCATGATGCTTTTTGTGGTGTTTGCTCAGATTTTGTAATGCTTAGGAGCATCAAAGAGTCAAAGGTTGTGCTTATTCATACTCGTCTCCCTTCAGATCAACCGACTTTAGCAGATCTGGTTAACTGTTGATGGTTCACACACGCACGCACACACGCACACACACACGCACGCACCTCATACAGGCTACAGTTAGCGTTCTCTATACTGCTATTACAGACATTCAATTAAAGTAATTTATTTTAAATTGACCAGATGGCATAGTTGCGCTTTCAAATATTTGACTTGCATTGCAGCAAGCGCTGGAGTAGAAATGTTTTTCACACTTTGTTATTAAATCCAAAACATTGCTCTTTCACACAGACCCGGATGGTTAAGAGGTGAGGGTGGAGCGCTGCAATTAAGGACTCAAACATTGGGCAGGAAAGACCTGGCGTCAATATCTCGAACGCTGAAACATTATCTATCATGTTCACCAGGCATTTCTGGTCATCTATCAAGCAAGAAGGGATAAGGAATCTCTGCACCGCGTTGCTAACCTCACACACTGTGGCACTCACCTAAATGAGTGCATGGCCTAAATGGTGCATGGCCCTGTAAGGCTTGGCTGCTGCCCACGGCCTGCCTATGGCAACCAGCCACAACTCTGAAGAAAAAAACCCAAAAGAACGCAAACACACTCACAAAGGCATTACAATACATGCTGGGTTTCCATGGTAAAACGGAGGCGAAGGAACACAGGAAAAAGAAACGTCCAACAACGAAAGCCGTGAATCGAAACCGTACAGGCCCGTGAGGAGAACACATCTATGTGTTTTGGACCGAGAAGAGCAGAGCGGTGCTGTGAGTAATTTACGGGATCTCTCGTGATCGGAACCACGCAGATCCATTTGCAAACTCTCCCAGCTAGCTAGCAGTGCCGTTAAAAGTTTTCCTGCAAGCCCCACTGTTGGAGAGGGGAGGCTTTTTTAAGACCTGTGGGGGCAGGGCAGCAAAGAGGAGGGGGGAAG
>OMKK01030430.1:13109-38619 GCA_900302305.1 Polymixia japonica | reverse complement strand
GGAGCAGGAAACTCTATGGTAGATAAAGTCATTTTAACAGTTAACTCTATGGTAGAAGATGTCATTCTAATAGTTAACTCTATGGTAGAAGAAGTCATTCTAATAGTTAACTCTATGGTAGAAGAAGTGATTTTAACAGTTAACTCTATGGTAGAAGAAGTCATTTTAACAGTTAACTCTATGGTAGAAGAAGTCATTCTAATAGTTAACTCTATGGTAGATAAAGTCATTTTAACAGTTAACTCTATGGTAGAAGAAGTCATTTTAACAGTTAACTCTATGGTAGAAGAAGTGATTTTAACAGTTAACTCTATGGTAGAAGAAGTCATTCTAATAGTTAACTCTATGGTAGATAAAGTCATTTTAACAGTTAACTCTATGGTAGAAGTAGTCGTTCTAATAGTTAACTCTATTGCAGATGAAGAAGTCAGTTTATCAGTTGTATTTTCACACTCTAAACATTATGAACAATTAAAACATGTCTGCCCCTAGAAGCACGGCTGTACCTTCAACGGGGATGCCCATAGGTTTACAGGGGTCAGAGTTGAGCCTGCTCAGCCCTGGCTTGGCTGCCTTCCTCTCTGTCATTATCTGAAGGTAGATGGAGTAAAAAAGACATGAGTAGGGGAAAATTCAGCAGGTGCGACTGGCTGATGCTGAATCGGGGCATTTTCACAAGCACAAAATAAAAACATTGAAAATGAGCCTGGGGCCTGACCTTAGAGCACATCTCATGCAGGCTGGTGGCAATGTTCTTGGCAGGTGAGTCACAGCGGAAAACGTGACACTTGAGGACCTGGGTCAGGTTGTCTCGAGCCACATAGGCAAAATCTCTGCGGGCGTAATCAAATGAATACGAACTATATTTACATACAAACTATATTTACATACAGCAACATGAACGTCAGCACAGCTTTGTATGAGCTGAACTGGTACAAAACACATCTTACAGGTAAGTCGTGATACACATACTAGCACCACAATCGCATGACAAAACATTTCAGAAATTAAACATTTCTACCAAAAATAAAAATTATTGAAGTATACCTTTCCCTGTTCGTGACAGAAAGCATGGAAGAAAAAAATAAGTTTGTTAGAACACAACACGTCAAAGAAAAACAAATCAGGATTAATTTTAAGGTGTGTCTGCAATACTACACACATTCCAGCAGAGGGCAGTAGTTTATCAGGGAAGTCCTATTTCAAGATTGCCAAGAGGGATTGTTTTAGAGAATGCCAAGCCTCTGCTATGAGTCACAATGACTGTCGCAACTCGCTGTATATTAATTTTGGTGGTAAAATAGCCACTGTGTGCAAGTTCAACAGGAAAACGGTACCACATTCAGCTGTCTAAGTTGAAGACAAAACAGCTATGTAGGTCTGCATTTTGCCCCGTCCTATGAACACTGACCTGCCATTGTCCCTGCCTACACCCCACACGCGGATGCTGGCAATGGGCTGAGCATGCAGCAGAGTCTGACCCAGTGGGTCAATCAAGTTCATGGTGTCGTTCTTCAGGACCATCAGCATGTCCTTACCCTGTCAAAACAGACATCCACTTTAATACTGGGGATCCACGTTTAGCCAGAGATTCCTTGCACAACAGAGAAATCGGTAGCCCAGACCAAGTGGCAAAACTATCCATGTGTAAATTCATTAAATTTGATTGTTCAAATTCAAAATGTTAAATTTAAGCTTAAGAAAGAGTTGCAATTGAAGGATTCCAATGATCTTAATATGACATTGGACCACAAAACACCTCAGGGCAGCTGAGAGCCATATCTCAACTGATAATCATACAGATAATAGTAATAATTATTTTGAAGCCTGAAGTCTTGTGTAATATTAATAATATTTAATAATCCCTGCCATTGTGGCTTGACTTTAAAAGAGAACCTGGTCTCATCATAAGCAGGACTCATCAGTTAGTGTGGTGTGTGTGTGTGTGTGCGCGCGCTTCAACGCTCACCTCTCCCCAGATGCCGGCAGTGTCGTGAAGGTTGTGTTTGTGATAGGAGAGCTGCCTGATGCAGTTGTTGACGGCGACGCTGCTCTTCCCCGGTGCCATGTCCTCCTCAGACATCTCCACCCAGCCCAGGGAGCGCACAGCGAAACACTGGAGCGTTCCCAAACACGCGGGCCACACGTTGACACCAGACGGGAAGGACGGAGGGGAGAAAGGGGAAAACAATCCGGTTAGGAAGGGGTGGAGGAGCCAAGGTGTGTTGACAGAGAGAAGAGCCAACGGACTACCCTCTTCCTGTTGGCCTATTTCAGTGAGTGAATTAGTGGTGGCCGAAGTACCTTTGCCTCTAGGTCTGTGCAGAGTGGAGCGAGCTTCTCGTCCTCATCGGACTGGACACAATTGTAACTGCAACGGAAGAAAGAGAAGGTGAGAAGGGCTGAAAATATTAAATTGGCCTGCATGACATGAGTATCTACATTTAATTAGCTTCACTGCTGCCTACTTTAGGTTGATGGATGCATAGCGTAGAGTTGCCCCTTCAAACTCCTTCAAGCTCTGGTCTGAGGCCACCTCTCCCTCCTGCGATGGACACACATTAGAGTAAAAAAGAGTATTAGTGACTGGAATTTCGACTCTGGTTACAATGTTTCATCTAAAGATCTCCACTAACTGACTAATCCAAGTGTTTTTAAGAGTTTTTCAGGACCGAAAAAGAGAGTGAAACACTTTTCCCCTGATCCAGTGGGCATGGCTGATGAAAACATTAGTACTCTTGTGTAATAACCCATGGCCATGTATACTCCCAATTTCAGAAAAACTGGACCAACCTAAGACTTGGCCACTCTGCCATGCACTCAGTATTTTTTCTTTATTTTCTTCCCAATGTTGAGACAGAGGAATGCGCAGGGCAGTTCTCCGGGAAAAAAATCCCTTTCCAAATGTCAGTTTTATTTCCTGCCCCAAGCATCACAAGTGTTTCATCTTTTGTTCTCATTTAGGAAAGCACTTATTTTCCAGCCATTAGTCATTTCCCTGCACTATGAGGGACAAACAAACAATAACATTTGCGACCTTTTAAAAAGGACAGTAGAAAGACAGAAAATTGGGTAAAAACTTGAAATATATGGGATGATGGGGTAGTAGATAAGGGACATTACTTTAACTGGCTATTATTTAAATTGCCGTCGCTGCCAGGCCTAAGATTTGAGAAACATCAGACAGCTTTCTCATCAGCCAAATTACTTTGTGGCATATAGCTGCACCTAACGCTCTCAACGGAGTAAAGCTTGTTCCTCAAGTCACACATGATTTCTTTTTCATTTCCAGTTTAACTGTTTTTCAGACATTCCATTATTATCCCGCTGGAGCATGAGAATTATATGAATATGATCAATACATAATCTGAGAAAATAAGGTTTTATGTTTTGTTTTGTTTTTTGTGGCCACAATAACTGTCTTTTTTAATTCATATCTTTTATTCTCTGTTAATTCCTGTCTGTGTGCACAAGTACCTGCCACAGCTCTCCATCACCTGCCCCTTCATCTGGGTTGTCAAGTTGAGTCCAAGACTCCTGGGAAATGTAACGGAAGATATAATTAGCCAAAGGCACATATGTCAGATGCACTACCTAGCGAATCGAATGTTAGACCTCACCTCAGGCTCCTCGCAGGGTGTAGTCTCCAGGGACATACTGGAGGACATTATAGAGTCACCAACTTTATCCAGGGGTGAAGGAGGCTCCCACTGGGTGGTGCCAGTGGGGATGTGCCAGTAGTAGGTGCCCGACGTGTCTCGTACTCGCATCCAACCAGAGGGCAAGTCTGTGTCTGTCTCAAAGGCGTTAGAATCCCAGAAGGACTCTGAGAGGCAAAGTGAGTGAGGGATAAGTGAAACTGTACTCAAAAATCTTAATTTTAAAAAAGCACATTAAGTTAGATGATGAACAGCGATGCTTAAACACGACTAGTACTGTAACACGTAGATTGGGCCCAAAACCAAATCCGTTTACTCCGCTTACCTCTGTTACCATTTGGAGAGCTGTCAGTTGTGCTGTCCTGAGACAGCGCTGGCCAGCTGGATTCTTCATCACTTGGTGTTCCGTTCACATTGGAGAACAGGAGACAGGCATTCCTCCCTGCAACACCGCCCTCTCTCTGGGACTCCATGCTATTTGGTTCTTCTGCCTCATCATTTCCTACAGTAACACTCAACACCTCCTCATCTTCCTCTGATTTCTCCTCCTTCTCTTTGTCATCTTCCTCCCTCTCTTTCTCTTCTGTAGATTCCAGAGTGTTGATAAGAAGTGGCTCGTTAAGGATGTTCTTGGACTCCTCATCGTTGAGGTCTGGGGTTATTACTGTTTTAGGAGATTTGATCTGCTCCTCGTTTCCCTGTTGCTCTTCCTGAGTGGTGATCTGATGAGTGAAATCCTCCTTGTTCCCATTCTGGTTGATATTGCAGTTGTGGTCCTGATCCTGCTGGTTCTCCGCTACTTTCCGCAGCTGGTTCCGGCCTTCCTTGACCCATTTTGCATTATTGCCAGTAGACTCCTGGTCAACCCAATCTCTGCTGTCATTCAGCTTGTTCTTGAGCTCTTCATCTTGCTTTTGTTTATTGACTACATATGTCATTTCATCATCATGGCCACCCATGGTAACGTCACCATTCAACAGTGCTGATGGAGAAAGAGGTTAAGGTTTGTTAGCGTTAGCTTGCTAAGCTAAGCGGACACTGTTAACGATCGAGGACACACTGGTCTGTGCGTATGACATCACAACAAAACTAAGGAATTAAAGGTTAACTGTCTCAGTCCATTGAGTTACCCCTCTTATTTATTTTTTTACCAAACGTTTGGTAGAAGTGCTAGGTCGATTTCACAGTAGTTAGCAGCTGCCCTCGACACTGAAGTCAGTTTGTTATTCGTGTCTTCCTGGACGTGTACTACAGCGGCTTACTTCGGCCCAAAGGTTCCCAACGAATAAGAAACCGACTTCTCCAGCTTCCTCTGGTATTTGCCAACACGGCCTTTTGCTGTTTTGAGATTGAGGTCAATATCGAACAATTTATGAACCGTATGGCTCGCTGTATATTCAATCAACACGATTAACACTAAAGCCCATATTTCTGAAACACGCTGAACGATACAAATCGATTAAATGAACTAGATAGCTTCGTATCAGCTGGAAATAACGGGCACCATCCGCCATCATCACCGTCGTCATTCTGGCTAATGTTAGCTAGCAAGCTAGCGGCAAGATTCCAAGTAGAAAAACCAAAGTGGTTTCTGTTTCACTGACTTCTATTGACGCAATCAGTAAAGAATTCCAACTTACCAGCTGTCTCGAACCCCCTGTTGTAAATATACGCTCGATATTATCAGCTACATATTTCCATAAGTCGAGGGAGCTGGTTTGGTTTCTAGGTGGTTGTTGCTGTCAGCAGGGTCGTCTAGTGATGGAGGATGGATCTGCGTCATAGATTCGTCACGGCCAGTTGCCATACTGGTGCCAGGTCGGGACAGGAGCGTCTTTCATGCCCACTCCTGTTGTATAGCTGCCAGTGGCCCCGATAACTAGTTTACAACAGTACAATTGGTTTATCGTTTGTCTACTGTCATGATTCTCATCTGCACATTTAGCATTATTATTTTGAAAAACTGAAGTCCTTGTTTTGTCTTTTCAGAATAACAAGTGAGCCTTTATGCTGTTCCCAATGTAAAATCACACGAAATTCTCACACATGGTACTCTTTTTCTTTTTAATATACTTATATATAAATACATACATTTGTATAAGACATGCTTGATTTTGGCATTAACCCCTGTGATTCAGCACAAATAAAGGAGCTGGTGGAGGCACAGAAACAATGCAGGTAGAAAAAAAACATAAGATTAACATTAAACAAAGCAACAACAATGAAGGTAAGGCAGGAAACAAGATGACAGTTTGCAGAATAATATCCTCTTAATGTCCAAGTCAGCAGCTTTTGTCATGGCCACAAAATCAAATTAAATTGGGACGAAAGGCTTTCCCCATGCTCAAGAACAAAACATGAACAAACAGAAGAACTATACTAATGACATTCATAAATAAGTAGCACTCAGGGCTGCAGTAATCATTACAGATACTTAAGAAAATAATTGGATATTAATGGCTGGATTACTCAGATCATTCAATGTGAAAAAGAGAATGAGATTGAGATTATAGACGCATCATTTTACAAAACTTGAAAATGGTTGATAATACTCATGGATGAATAATAACACCATTTAAATTACTTTTATACTGTATATTGGAATACCTTTTCCAGTTAACTATATATTTTAGAGGCAAAGTAATCAAAGCATCTGAAATCAACTGGATTACATTAATCCAGTGGATTACACCATTTGCAATGGGTCACATTTTGATAGCAACCTTCCCAAACCTGAAATAATCAATATGGCATTTCTGCTGCATCTAGAAAACATTCTTGTTTGGCCAGACTTACAGCTTCAGCAGATAATAGAAGATACAAAACCCTCCAAACACCACAAAAATGGCACAACACCATAAAAGTACTCTTATGGGATCTACTCATTGAAATCTTTATAATGTTACATGTTTAAAAGCTTGGTCTCAGACAGTAGTTATGCTTCCCCGATTGTATACAATTTGTCATTAATACAACAAACAGATATCAAACACTTTTCCACAAGACAAGCTTTGGGTTAATACATGTACTTGTTTTAGTAAGAGCTTCCATTCTATGGAGCAGGTCGTTTACAGTGTGACTTTTGGATTGTGATCCCCCTCCAAAAAACAAGGGTTGAAATCAGAGGAAGCAGTGCGACAGCGTGTCATCCTGACCTCCACAGGTTATTCGGTCATAGAAAGAGGATTGTACATAGTCCACATGATTACAACTTAGGAGTCAGAACAGTCAATACTTAGCTTCTGCGAAGAAACAATGCATCATTGTCAAACATGAACATAATATTAAAAACTTGTCACGATAACTCAAAAAAAAAAAAAAAAATGCAAACATAAAATCATAAGAATAAAATGAGTGACTGCTGCTGGATTCATTTCAGAAGCAGAAGCTACAGTGGCGTTGAGTGCAGCGGTAGTGTAATAGTAAGAGTTTAAGGCAATACTGGTAAGCACCACACCACCATATCTGAATGATATCTGGGGCGAGATATCAGGGAATTCAAGGGGTTCATTCACGGAGGGCAGAAAGGGTCTTTTCACTTGTCCTGCATTTTTTCCAGAATCGGCACAATCATGTCAAATTTAGGTCTCTTCGCTGGGTCTTCGTTCATGCATATCTTCATTAGCTTGCAGATATGGGGCGAGATGCCCGGGGGGATAGTGGGTCTCAGACCCTCCAAGGCAACCTGAAAACCAAGCAGAGAGACATTAGGTTCTATAAGAACAAAACCTGACTACAAGACAGTCACGGTCAAATGAAATCTTATGCTATTATTTTATTGATTCAAGTTATGAGTGTATGTACTATGTATGCTACCCAGTTTGGTGACCTATTCAGCAATAACGCTACCCACCTTCATGCCGATCTCCATGTTGGACAGGTCAGCAAAGGGCACTTCTCTGGTCACCAGCTCCCACAGCAGCACAGCGAAGCTCCACATGTCCGCTGACCGACGGTTAATCTCTTCCGGCTTCTTCTGTAGGGCTGGAAAGTGAAACAAGTGAAGGTGAACAGGGAGCAAACACACTGAATTAGAGACAATGGAAAGCTTCTTTTGGGTACCATTTCTTATACCGTATCTAAAAATGAGGTGCAGTAAGCTCCTTAAGCATTTGGACAGCGAGTTAGTGTTTGGTATTTTGGCTTCATGCTTTTAATATTTTGGATAACACAATGAATATGAGGTTAAAGTATACACTGTCAATCTTAATTTGAAGGTATTTGCTGCTATTTTATCATTTTAAAACATTAGGATTATATCTTTCTGAATGTTTCAAAAGTCTGCGACAATGCAGCAATGTCAAGACTTGACATGTTCCATTTCCAGCCTGCCTAAATTTAAATGCATTTCCAGAAGCATCCATTTGTAGATTACTAGATTCTTGGCTCTGAATAACTCGGAGGCATTTCCCTGTATCCATCATTCACTCTTGGGCGTCTGAGGCTTCAGCTGTCACTCTGGATACTCGTTTCAATGAGTGAGGCCTACCTTCAGGGGCTACCCATGCGGGAGAGTACATCCTGCCGGGACACTGGAATGAGAACTTGACGTCTGACATGCTGATCCTGGCTGTCATGTCCTCATCTATCTGTGGACACATACCGCATTCACAGAAAATTCACTTTACAGTAGAAAAGGATGTCACTGCACAAGAGAACGACATCACTCATTTACCCGCAATGTGTATGATTATTAGACATAATTTTTTCCTATTGCTGTATTTCTCACCATAACACTCTTGCTGTTGAGATAGTGGCGAGGGATCATGGGCTCAAGTGTGTGCAAGAAGGCCATTCCGCAGGCAATGTCCAGAGCGAACTTGACTGCTTGTGTCTGGTCCACCACGAAGTCTGACGGCACAACGAGGAACAGAGGTGAACATGTTTCAGGCGTTCTGGCCAGACAGCACGGTGATGACGACATCAATTTTGTTTTTGTTTTTTACTACTTATAGAGAGCGATGAGACAACATAATGACAAACATTTAGGAGAAGTGCGGTGTCAATCACAGATCTCCGTGACTGGTGAAATCTTAGGACTTTGTGACCAGAGGAGGAGTACTCACTGGTGCCCTCATGCAGCACATTGTAGAGGGAGCCATAAGGCATCCAGTGTGTGATGATGATGGGGTGAGGGGCGGGAGGAGCCTGACATGCTCCCAACATGGGAAGGACATTCGGGTGAGAAAATATCCTGGGATGGGACATAACGGGAGACAAGGAAAGAAAGGAAGACAGACAAAAGAGGCAAACCCGTAGAGGGTTTGACATAAACAGGCTCGAGTGAGGTGTAATCCCAAAAAGTAGGTACTACAAAATAATTCTGGATCAACACAATGCAAACAGACAAATGAATGACAGCAACAACAAAGGACAAAGGGACAGAACACAGTCGATTATCTAATAACAACCTCAGTTTGGGATACTCCTCATTGAAGTCCCTGCTCTTCCTTGTGGTCCAATCGCGAACCTTTAGCACTTTAACGACGATTTCATTGCCTTGCCAGCGCCCTTGCCACAACTGGAAGAGATGGATTGATAGAGGACAAAGTCACATTACAACACAGACACGTACCATATAATCAGAAATCTTAAGTCATGTCTTAATTGTAACCTATCCGTACGAGCAATTCTACAAGAACATTCGCAACCCTAAAACAATGACATCGGAGTAATGAAAAACATACTTCTCCAGACTGGTTCTCATTTATCTTCGCCAGAAGGGAGAGTTGTTTGTAGTCCACGCCCGCATGTTTGTTCAAAGTGCCATTGCCTGCAAACATAGGATTAAGACAAGATTAAGTGACATGCTGAAACCCTGACAAAAGCCCTATTGTTAATTGAAAACATAGCGTGCTATTAGACACGCTGAAAAGTAGAGGGCATTTCCGAAGCTAAATTAGGAATTGCAAGGGAGACCCCACTGTGGAACATTTCTTTCCATTATGCACTACAGGTTCCTATAGTCAAAACAAGTGACGGGAAAC
The DNA here is from genome assembly GCA_900302305.1 of Polymixia japonica. Classification (NCBI taxonomy): domain Eukaryota; kingdom Metazoa; phylum Chordata; class Actinopteri; order Polymixiiformes; family Polymixiidae; genus Polymixia; species Polymixia japonica. Next base: position 28,973 of record OMKK01030430.1, on the reverse strand, counting down.
TAGCCAGCAAAAGAAATGGGTTTGTACGTCTTTGGGACTTACGAGGTCGAGTTCTAGTGGTGCCTTTCCAGAAGGTGTCCTTGAAGGGAACCTTAGTCAAGTTCTGTCCCATTTTCTCTGCCTTCTCTGAGTAAAAAAATGCAATGAAATAAGACGGAGCAAAAAATTGATAGATGACATGCAGGTGTTATAGGCAATCTACAATGAGGTTAAAACTGTTATAATGATTAGCGGTAACTCGCCAATGTAAATACCTTTGAGGATATCTCGCAGGTGAGGTTTGGCTTTGTCCATGGGAGTTTCTCCATATTTGTTACAGATGCTCACCAGAGCTCCATTAGCCACGAGGTCCTGGGAAAAGGTGATGTCAACGACAGTTTAAATGATTATCACAGCAGGGCTCACAAATAAACTGAGACACGTTGCGGTATAGACCACCAGGGGGTGTACTAACCTCAGCCACAAGGTCTTGACCCCAGAAGCAGGCATAATGCAGTGGTGTGTTGCCGTGTTCATTGGCAGTGTTGGTGTCTGCTTTGCATTGGATAAGCTAAAAGACAGAGGATCACAGCTTATACATAAAACAAGGCTAGCCAGATCTTGTTTGGGCTATATACAGTAATGGGAACCAATGCTACCTAAGGCAGGTAGAGGAGGTTTGTTTTGCCTGTGGCCACATTCCAGGGTTATTGTGACATGCCTAATATTAAATGGAATAACTGTGACCTGCAGCAATTCAAACCCAGACACCTAGAGCTGCAGCCTCACACTGACATTGTAGGCTTCAGTAACAAAGCCAACAATGACAGCAGATATAGTTTAGTATTATTCTGAATAGAAAACAATGTAATTACCTGGCAAATCTGACATAATAATTGAGGTAATTCAAGTTTTTGTATTTGTTTGTTTTTTTTACAGTTGGTTACACGTTCACATTGCGTTCACTTTTTCAAAACTCTTCACACAGTTCTCTGCACCAACATGCAGCTTGGCACAGCAGTTAATCTCACAGCCAAAATGCACTAAAACTACCAAAACACTGCACACATGTCTCAAAATCAAATCATTCTGCCAAAACCCCAGCACCACTCCTTATAACATGGCCTAAAAAAGAGCAGGTAGCATTACAGTAGATGTATCTTCAATCTTTGAAGTAGTAAATCATTTTGTGCTCATTTCCGCGTGCCAAAATAATTCAAGAATTTTGAAAGCTGTGGTCATTCAATGAATTTTGTGTCAAAGCAATGAAAAATCATTCAGTTTGGTCCACATAGACTGTTGTTGCGTTAACTGTGTGAAGAGTTTTGAAAAAGTGAACTCAGTATTGAGAATGCTTGTAATCAATTGTAAAAAAAAAAAAGTAACTACCATTGGTGATCTTTCAGAACTTTCAAGAATCACTTTTTTTACAACATTTTATCACAACCATGCCAAATTTCACAAGTACAGTATATTTTACAGAACAATCACCACATATTTACAAATTTCATGTCAAAATGATTGCATATCAACATAGTCTACTGCCAGATAAAGAAAATGTAATTATCACCACACTCAACAACTCTGATAGTAACCAGGTTTTATAGTCACTTTTGCATCAGAGCTAACAAAACACAAAATTTCATCATCACCATTGGGAAACTTTGCCAGCATTCCCCTCTCTCTGAAATGACTGCAAGTTCTGCAAGAACAGACAGGTCTTTCCTTTCTGTTGTGGTTGTTTAGCCGACACAACATCAGATTTCATAAAACCCTAGGCTGTGTAACAAAAAGTTAAAGAGATACAGCAACATTTGGGCAAATAAAGTTTGGTCAACAGGATTGGTGCAACTTTCACCACTGTGTCTCCAGGACCACATTTGTACCAAAGTATATGGTTATGATTTAGCACAGTGGTTAGTGGATGGTCCTAGTGGGCATCATCTTAAAGATACAATCCGTGGTTGGTTTTTAGGTGCTGCCCTGTTGCGGCTAAGCAAGGAATCACAACAACATTGTTTTGATTTGCACGTTACCTCAGCAAGCATTTTAAAAGTTTTCTGTTAGGTGAAATGCTTCCAAACAGCTACACAAGTGGGGCAACGTTCAAACCAAGCACGGATTGTACCTTTAAGAGTAAAGAAACAGACTGAAGCTGGGTGGCTAGTAATATTAATGACAGGCATGTCAGTTCCTGTGATGATAGAGAAGCTTTGATTTTTCTATGCCCTGACCAATGATCCTGGATCAGTCTTCTCTAAAGCTAAAACATGAGTCATTGTGTGCACACACGTCTGCATGAACCCCACCTTGCCCACGATGTCACGATGGCCGTGGCTGGCGGCCAGGTGCAAGGGCGTGTCATCTCCGCGATTCATGACGTTGATGCGAGCCCCTCTCATGATGAGCATGTCCACCACACTGGAGCGGCCCTCCCTGCATGCCCAGTGGAGAGGGCTGAAGCCGTGGTCATCCCTAGAGGGAAAAAAAAGGTACACACCACAGGTCGCACAGGGTTTTCAGCCAAAGCTAGGCACAGACTATAGGATAATCGTTGCTGATTTAGACCCGATTTCCGGCGATCGCGGGGGCATTCCCATTTCAGGCTGGTCAGAACCGATGATTTGGCCAGATTATCCTGTAGTCTGAGGTGTTTACAGATTCAATCGGAAGCCTCCCGATCTACTCACAAGCCAGTCGGGCCGCCCCGATTTTATGACTCAAAATCCTCTAGCTCATGGGGGAACAACAATGGAATCCCGAAGAGAACCCAAAGAGTTCTACAGTTAGCCAATGAGAGCTGAGCTGACTGGTTAAACAGATGTTGCACAACAGCTTGTGCTGCAAAACATATAAGCCATGCTGACCTCCATCTTCATCCACATCTTCTTTTTGTTTTTTCTGTGCAAATTAATACACACACAACAAACGCAGCAAGTTGTTGTTGTGTCTGACCGTTTGCCACCATGAAGTCTCATTTGATCACGCGAGTTTCTGCGAGATGCCAGGTTCTGAGAGTCGGGACTTTGGTTGATCATGAGTGTAATCTTAAAGTGTGTGGTGTTCCGTTTTGGCAAAATCATCTAATGTGTGCGTTCTCATGACTGAAGACAAAAAAAAGAAATCACAAAAAAAAATCTTTTCGATATCGGTTAGGATTTGAAATATCTTCTAGTGTGTGCCTAGCCTAACTGTGAAGGAGGAAATTAAACCTTTTATCTATTTATGAGTGACTCAAAGGGAAATAGATATGGCCATGAAACATGAGCACAGTGTTTATTGTTATTTCGCCTGACGGTATAGTTCTACCTTGCCAACAATATTGTGGTATAGCTATCAAGATCCCAAGTGGTAAAGACTGAGATTGATCCTAGCGGCGTATTCATTAAAGTGTGATAAGCAAAACATATCTGGTGTTTGCTTATGGCTTTGCATTAATGACTGCTCCTAATGTACGTATACAGACATTGCCCATCTTAAAGTAAACCTTCAAATAGTTTACAGGCCTTAAAAACAGGAGAAATTGAAGCATTATGTGGGTTTGGGCAATTTAGTGCAGCAGAACCCAGCTGCGAGTGTATAATTGGCCATGTCATTTTGTCGGATACAGCACTTCTGTCATCCTCTACCCCAGAAAAAGGAAGTTCACACCAAGTCAGACTGTAGAGGAGAAGAAAAAAAAGAGAATATGCCACTGGCACATGTCACTGTCATTCCTCTTTGTTTCAGTTGCATTGGTAGCAACACATGTAGGACAGCAGCCTCCATTACCATACAGAGTGACTGACAGCATGCCTCCTCACAGCATCATCAGTGAAGGAGAGAGAGAGAGAGAGAGAGAGAGAGAGAGAGAGAGAGAGAGAGAAAGAGAGGACTGCATGTGTGTGTTTATGTTTGTTTGCTTTCCGCGCACATGAGAGCGTGGGCCAGAAAGGAGAGCGCTTAGCTGACATCAACAGATTTAACTGCCGTGGTCACTAACCTCCAGATCCTTCTTCAGCCACTCATACTGCTTGAAGAGGAGCTCCTGGCCAAACTTCAGATAGAAGTAGACTTCGGTGGAGAGGGAGATGATGTGGGCTGACCCTACGTTCCAGCTGCGAACAGACATCGTTAAAGTGATGACACGGCTCTGACCCACTAGAACGGGCTTGCGTTCCAAGTCAACCCGATGAGCAAGCCCGGGCGGGGAGAGTGTGAAAAATACCCTCGTAAACCGCCGCCGTGGAAGAGATCCGTACGACTCGTACTGGCATGCGAGTTTGCTTTTGAGAGAGCCAGATCAAACGGCTCACCGTACTCCATTAACTCACACTTGTGTCTCTCAGTCAGATAGGGATGGGGGGGGTTAGTACTTTTGACTGCGCCGGTTGTAACTGGACATGAGACCCCTGCCAGTTCTGCATGTGTTAGGAACTGTGTGGTTTTCCTTAGTAGTGGCCAACGGCATGTTTAAAATGCCTCGTCTGTATCCAGGCGTCCTCAGCCTCCCTCTGCTCCTACTGTCCGCGCACGTGATGGAGGAGCCCTCAGCCAACAAGGACTGTCTGGGACTGGGCCCAGGGACTGAAAAGTGGGCAGCTGGCCTGTGATCTAGCAGGGTATTATCTTACTGCCTTAGAGAATGGAGCCTGTAGTGGGCTATGACTCAACCAGTTGAATGTATAGCTCCTTTGTGTCCCTGAGATACAACGAGAGGCAAACGAAACTAATAGAGGGGGGGGCTCTACTCTCCGCCGCTGCCAATTCTTCTGGGCTGCCTCTTACAGTTCATTAATAGCTACTTAAATACAGTAGGAGGTATGGTAAACTTCCACATGATACTTTACATGGGGCCCCTGTAGGAAAAAAAAAAAAAAAAGCCTTCTCTTTTCCTAGAACCGTGTTTGACGTCCACTTTTGATGTGGAGCGTTTCGCCATTGCCCAAAAACTGTTTACGGTTCTTTCACCTACTCAGACGCGACACTTCATAGTTCCTCCGGTTTTAGAGCGACTGCTAAATAGCTCAAGCATCACGTAACAGAACAGGACAATATTTTTTTTTCCCTCCTTTCTTACCTGTACCACAGACTTTCAGTCTGGCCGGGCATGCTGAAGCGATTTCTGTAGTTGGAGAAGTTGCTGCGGACAAAACAAGACAGGGAGGAAGCTAATTAGATGCACAGACTGCGCAATCTACGTTCCTTGAATATCTAACCAATACCAATTAACACCACAGACCTCTGTTCTCTATCATTTTGTGGTGCATGTGCCAGAGCTCACAAACAAGCTAGAGTGCAAACCATAGAAAATACAGTGAACGCAATCCCCAAGTTGGTTAGAATTATCATAAACCTGCTATTCTCTAAATTGCTGTCTAATTTAGGTGCCATTCTTTCTTTATCTACCCCTTTTAAGTTTCTTTGTTCTACTTGGCATGATCGCCATGATCAAATCATAGATGTAGGTCACTGGATAGACTGCGCTCGGACTCTGGTGATGAAATGCTTTAAACTTACATTGAACACAGCTGGTCCGAGACATTCCCAGACACCGTACATAAGTACCCCGCTGCAGCCGGGCTATCAGCGGTTGCTTCCCCAGTTATAACGGGGTAGTTGCGGTAATCAATCCAATCTACCACTGCTACCACCTTCACCGCCGCTAATTTAGCAACTTAACCAGATTGCACCAGACTCACTAGATACAGACACACAGATGCTTCCTGTAAGAAAGAAACATCCTAACTCCGATACCCCTGAACTGCTTCTGAAAGAAAGCAGTTATCCACATCCACCCAGTCGTGTGCCAATGTCCAAATATTGCAATTGGCGTAACGTCTGTTGACACCCAGGGAAAAGTCTTTCTAGGAAGGCTCACCCTGACGCCCATCAGGGAGCCGGGTTTCTTTTTACAGCTTAGAATTCAACCAAAACAGTGAGAGCCAACCTTCTCTACGGGTCATTAACATAGCTAGGTGATGGGAAAGACTCCTGTTCCGATCTTACGTAAGGGAGAGACAGGGCATCGGGCCAGAGTGGGACAATTCAGATCCCTGGGTTGACACTGGCTCTAAAGGTCACGTGACATGGTTAATTTAGGGTTAGGGGTAACTAGAGAACGACTGGGTCAGAGGCCAAAGGCCCAGAACAGGGTCAGAGGATGATCACAGAGAGACCTTTACTAAATGCTGAATAAGTCCAATGCTCATGAGGCCAGTAGTCTCTGTGGACCTTGAGGTCAGGATTAAATAGCCACGGCCGGTGTAATCATTGGCCACAGGTCAGCTTGGGATCAGTGATCACTCAACACAGCCATTGTAAAAAAAAAAAAGCAGTGTGGTGTGGAGCTCAGTATCTCTCCTCTTGAAATGGACATACATTATAGTTTCAAATCATCTTAATCCTCAACTCCATAAATTTCCATATTTTAAAAATGTCATAATTTGAAACTAATCTCATGTCGTCATCCACGACAATACATCAATTGGAATGACAACTAATCTATCCTAACACGGTCCCAAAGACAAAGCATCAAAAAAAATAGAGCCATACTGTAAGATACTGTGAGATCTGCTTCTGAGAAAGTTAAATGAAGTTCTCTAGATCTCAAACAAACAGCCTGACAGTGCCTGACAGGTTCTGGCCATGGCATTGAACCAGGAATACTGTCATATGTTCCTGGGTTCATACTCCCATCTTGTGGTTAGGCAGGGAACCAGCAGACATTAGGTTACCTGATGATACCTGACAGTGGGACACGAGACCCAAGGGCCTCCTATCTGCAGACAGCACACTGTTTACCCACCATGCAAAAGACATTTAGAGGTCCCTGGATGGTGGAAATGGAAGAGAATAGGGCTTTTTGTTTGTTTGTTTGTTTTTTACTTACAGCAAAATAATACATAAACTTTCTAGGAATTCAAACGGGGTGATATAATCAGGCATGCCCTTAGGGAGGCGATTAGAGTGTAGACGTACACTCCACAACAATCAATAAAACCTAGTTTATTCTCGGCTCAGCGGTGGAAAATCTGATTAACTTCAAATATAATATGCTTACATTTGTTTGATTAATCTGCATTATGGGAGCTTAACATAACACGTGAGTCAGGCTTTATAACCCCAAAAAAATGCTCATTTCCATTTGTGTTTGCATTTCCATGAAAATAACACTGAGATACAAATCTGATGGCTGTTCCAAGCTTCGGGGACGTCAAATGCAATGCGGATGAGATGACCGCTAAACCAACCCAACAAGACTATTCCCTCCCCATCAAATCTGCCCTTTCATCAACTGATGAGTCTTGAATCCACAAAATGCCCACTTAATCCAGGCAGTTGGAGAAATTAAAGGAACCAGTGTAGCCTGCAGGAAGCATATCACTCAGTCCCATCACAGGCCATTGTGATGAGGCAGATGGCAACGGTCACTTCCCATTCCTTCTGAGGGCCCAATGAGCCATACATTGTGCTTAGGGAACAAAGACAGTCTTGATTAGGGCCTTAGCATCTTGCTAAGACCCGCTGCACTCATTCTGCTGGAATGCTGACTGACTACTCTTGTGGTCAGGACTGTTTCAATTGCCTTTTACCCGTTCGGTTTCGAGGGTGGAAAAAGAGAGAGAGCAAGAAGAAAAAAGAAATAAAACAGCAGAACCCAGCTGCTGGGATATTTGGGTTTTTTCACAGTGTACCACAGAACAAAACACAGATAAAGGTATAGGGAGAGAGGAGCTAGACTTCTGGTTATGTAATACAGTGAGTTGGGTCTTGATATCGGGTTCTTATGTCATGTAGCAGGGCCAAGAAAAACAGACTACTGTTAGCTGTTCCTTAATTAAGGCCAGGCAGCAGTCACGTTACACACAGCGAGGCTAGACGAGGACTGTCTGAGGATACCAGGGGCATGCCAATATGGTGTGAGATCAGGCAGTTTTATATCCTCAATAACGCACGCATCCAAATACACACACACATACACACACACACATACACACACACAACCAACTCTAGCAGATGCGTGAGGAATTTAAATCAGTTTGCTGCTGATCCTCAGGATATAGCACGTCTGAGGCCCTTGACTCCTTGTCCTCTATTTGCAAGTCTTTCAGTGGGTTGGAAACCTTGACCAAGACACCAAGGACTAAAGCTGTAAATGTATTCTGAAACTGACTGAAATATCTGACAAATGAGGTGATGGGATGATAAACATTTTTTTATTTATTTAATTTAATTTAAAGCAGTGTAAGAATATCAATACACAACCCTGATTCATTCGAATATGAAGGGGGCCCTGGTGGCTCAAACCAATCTCTGTCCAATGTAGTTGTGACTCCTTTGGGGTCAGATCCTGTGTCACCCTACACTGCTTGCATTTCTCCTCATGTTCTTGTCTTGCGTCACTGTGTATACACTCACAAATTAATATATATATTTTTTAAATAGTCCCTCAGTAAGAATTATTTTAATTTAATTTTTGGTAATTTCATTACCAAAAAATTGGTAATGATGAAAAAAATGCATTTTGGAGAGCGATCCCACCACTAGCAACTGTGTTTTGGAGCCTAAAGACCAGGTAGGGAGCTAATGGTTCCCAGTCAGTGTTTGTTTTGGGGAGCGCTGACTTGTTTAGATGTTGGTGGTTCCTGATGCTGCTCCAGCCCCCAGAGACTGAAATAGCTCCCATCTGTTTCGATGGTGCAGTGAATAGTTTTTGACAGACCAAAGTGTTTTCTACAGTGGAAAAACTGTGGTTGACCAGAATGGTTGTTTTTCTGAGTTTAACCTCCCCTCCAACCCGCTTCACAGTTACAGTAGCCGATTGTGGATATATCTTTTTTAGGGGGGGTGGGTCTGGCAATTCTCCCTCACCAATATGAAATACAGCGTGTACTGGTGTCTTTGCCCAAAACCCGTTAATAACAGTATTGCCATTGATCCTACGTGACCTGTACGGAATGTGGTGAAAAATGTAAACGAAAAGGAAAACACTAGTAGGGAGTAGAGGACAGGCAGATAGCTTCCATATTGACTCACTGCCTATGAACTGCTCACAACACTGTTACCTTTAAGAAACACGGTGCCACTGAATGTGTGCAACACGTGCGTGCACATGCGCGTTTGTCTCTACCCATGTGACTGTGAGCTCTCACCTAATTAACACAGGCTAGGATGGAAAGAACGATAAAAAGTTGAAAGGGAGGGAGAAAGAGAGAGAGAGAGAGAGAAAGATTGAATAAAGTTCCACCCACTATGCAGCTTCATGGTTTCCTGGACAGGTCATGTAGGGCACATAGGCAGCTATGGACTGGATCTGCCTCATGAACTCATCTCCGATCCTGGCATTGTCCTGAAGAAGTGTCATTTAGCCGTTGGCATCAAACCATAGATAACATGCTCACTCTAAAACCTACTCTCATAATTTAGTCTTTAAATTTAACACTGACAGGAATGAATGTGTCACTTCTCTCCATTCACAGTTGTTCAGCCAAATTTGTTGCAAGAACCCAGTAAGTCATTTTTCCAGACAGTTCTAGGAATGTCCCATATGCATACCCAATAAGCCTCAATGAAACCAGAAGTGATTATTTCTTAGATATCCAAACTGTGGCTACAGAAGTTTCAAAGACACACTGTGTTTCTAAAAGCTCTGGCTTTCCTTTTGGCTTCAGCTGTCACGGCCATCAACAACCTTTCAGACAAAATTTGTTTTTTTCTATTCATAATATCAGCGAAGCCAGAGGATGGACTTAAACATAAGTGAAAGCACAGCAAGAACTGTGATTGTGATTAATATTTGCAGTTGTCTGCTCATTGCATGTTTCCCCTTTTTTTTTTGGAAAATGTATGAATGGTATGAGAACATAGCAATTTAAAATGTCATTTCAAGGAAAATGGCTAGCTGTTATTTATATGAGACTGGGATAGACTACGTCCTCAGATTTTAAAAATGGCAGCGAAGTTAGCAGAATTATTTTGACTTATTTGAACTGTTATTTGAAATTTTGGTTCTATATGCCCCTAGTTTTATTCATGAAACACTTGGGTGATATGACCCTAATTCTGGTTTATGGCATTTCACACTAATACTAATCACAAATTGCGTGTCTTTATCACAGCCAAGAGCCTTTACATGTGCTGATGATAAACAGCGAGCGCCTGGAGAAGGGGCCTGTGGAAAGGTGGAGTGGCTAAATCTCATCTGTCATTGAGGAATTAAAGAGTGTCTCAATGGCTTAGAGGTATAAACTCTTGGTGAAAGGATTTGCTTTCAATGGATGCAACAGTCAGTCTTAACTGGGCATGCAACAGTCAGTTTTAAGTGGGCAACCAGTTAACCAGATATATTTTTTTAAAAAGGAGATAGAAATACCTCATCCATATCATAGGCAAAGTCCCCTATAAAACACAAAATCATAAAGATGAGAATAACATAATGTACTAATAACCTATTTCCATCGTGCAAATGGACTTGGTTTATTCTTTTTGTCAGTGTGGTCATTTACCTATGTGTAGGATGACGTCGTACATGCCAAGTTGGGTTTCCTTCTGCAGTCGCGCCAGAGACTGAGGGTTCTCATTGCCCAGGTCCCCATAGAGAGCAAACCTGGGACTGAAACTAACGCTGTCATTCAGAGCGGTGAAGGAGAACGCATCACTCCAGCCAGCATCGCTGCCACAGTGGTACACTAAAATTCGCACGGGGGAAAAAAGACACAATATGGGTTCGTACGGTGACCCATACCGACAAGCCCAAAGAAAAAAGTCAATAATGTCAAACTATTTACATCCCACCCACCATAAGCAGAGGCAGGTTTGAGGCCTGTGAGCGTGACTCTGTGGATGTACATTTTCCTCTTCTCCTCTCCCGAGTCCACAAACAGAGTAGCATTTCCCTTGGCAGTCATCTCAAAGAGCCGGCCTCCCCAGAAGTTGTACTCCACCGTACTCTCCGTCTTGTTGAAGGTGGTCCAGGTCACCTCCATGGAACCCGGGACTCCTGTGAAGACAAGGCAAATTATTCACAGTGTGATGCAGACCGGGCAGACAGAACTTTTGGATTCACTTACTGCTGGACTAGGATGCACGCCAAGAGACGCGCACAAAAAAGCTGATATTGCTCAACAGTGGTAGTTATGATATTGCCTTCGCCAAAGCGTAACCGCCAGAGAGCTTGAGTTAGGCTGACAATTGGCTAGGTTACACGAGTCATTATATAACTATCACATGTTTCACCTTTATAAGCAGGGACTAAGAATCCAATCTACTTATGAATTTGTATAGCATGGTTATGTCTGGCCACAAAGCAACATTGCAGACCTTATAAGCCAGTGAGCAGCCTTAGATATCCATGCAGGGTCCTTTCTGGGTCTGTTCCAAAGTCTAGGTCCAACACTAAAGGTGACCTGGATTTTGACATTAGGGCTCTAGGCTTTGTAACGACCTGCTTGATGAGCTTAGGCTAGCAGAATCAGTATAGTCCTCTAAAAATTATTTTATTTGATGTCTTTTATGTTATTATATTACTATTATATTGTTACTACCCTCTATTCTTATCTTTTTATCTTTTGGTGTCTTTTTGCTTTTACTTGTTTTCATTTATTTTAGGAGTAGAACGGTTGCTTTTGATTGATTGTTAAAACGCTGCAAACTTTTATTATTATTATGCATTATTATTTTGCTGTTGGTGCTTAGTTTGTTATTAAAATAGATCACAGATTGTGTTTGAACCAAGAGTCAGGATCAGGTTATGTAAATGTCATCGTGCAATGACACAAAGGTAGCTGACGTGTTGGGAATCATAATACTCTTTCAGAATGAAGATCTAATTCCACAGTTTGTACCTGTAACAGAGCCATAGTATACAGAATACTTTCCAAGAGTTCTAATTTCTAAAACTAATATTTCCAGACATTGTATTACCAAATAATGTGTAGAAAAGACCAGCAAATCTGAAATCCATATAACCTGGATTTCTATACTGTCAGGAAGGAAAATAATGTTCCCTTGAATGTTAAAACACGGAGGCCTTATGAAAACAGATCAAAAACCAACCTACCTGGATAAGACAGGTGCACCTGCTCCGGTTGGGTCCAAATGGGAGGCACAGCCAGCACCAACAGGGGTGCAAAGCTTACCATGGCATAGACAGCATAAAGAGGCACCATCTTACCACTGGAGGACACAGGAGGAAAATGTATCATTGCAAACAATCAGAAAATATAATCAACAACACTTTTGTTTCCGCAGTCACATGATTTTACAAGCCCTCTCATCAAACATCATATGACATTGACTTCATAAAACAATAGATCAAAGGACTCTTAGATGATACTAAACCTTCCGACAAGCTGCACGACCTCAGTACCAGCTTACAGATTGCCCAGTTTCAGTGACACTGAACACAACTAGTCAGTGTTGATGTTGTGTCTGTGTGCGATGAGGAAATCAGTCAGCCAGAACGATGAAACAGCATTAGTGAAAAAGCCCAGTCAGCAAGATCAGCATGGAAAGGGATGTGTCAATAAAAAGCAGCTGATGTTTTTCATTGTGCACTCAGGGAAGCACTCCTTTTTTGAACGAGGTCTGTGTTAAGCAAGTACCACTAATTAGAATATAGATCAGTCTGCAAGCTGCAACCTGTCACTTACCAAACAGTTGGTAGACATGGGAGGTCTCACTGATCGACACTACAACTACTGTCTAGCCACTGGTTTTGTTTCGATTTGAATTTTGCAATCAAGCATCTTAATAGAGTCGCTAGAGGGTGCACGTGTCACTGACATGAATAGGACACTTTATTAGATGGTATCAGTTGAAATGGGCTGTTTGATCTGGCAGTGCTGGTCAAGGAGGTGCTGCTCCCAAATAACCAAGGGGGAAAAGCAGCGATCCTCTTAGATTAAACTATACTGTCATCACCGCTGGGTAGGACAGGAAAACAAGGTGAGCAATAAACATAATCGGATATATAGGCTAATAATTTGGTTGTAACCTAAATTAGGTTACCTCGGTTGCTAACCTAATGTCTTTGTTTTTTCTTGTAATTTGCTAACGTTATGCTACTGCGGAACGATACTTATTTGTTTAATCTCTCAGCAACAGAACTTTAGGGGATAAGACGAGGGCTTTTCAAAACGTTAATAGGTCCCGTATATACTCACAATAGCAGCTGCTTGAGCCGTGTTATAGTTCCTGACTACGTCAATGCAAAAATGAAACAACAATGCACGCAGGGATTGTGGGTAATTGTGTTCACAAGCTCATTCTGTGTATAGCTGGAAAACCTTTCCGTGGTTTAATGTAAAACTATGATCAAAATGTTGATAATAAACATTTTTTGTGGTATTAATCCCTTACTGTATGGACGTTACCTCCGATGGTTATTAGCGGACAATGTGCGTGTTTATTTATGTGTGTGTGTGTGTGTGTGTGTGTTTGTGTATACACACAATGCATTTGTTTTCAGGTTGTGTTGCTGTCATACTGTATAGGTGAAGTATTACCACGAGAAGTTAGCATTAATGATTGCAAAGGCATCTCCCCCTTTTTAGGTCTGAAATGGACTCTAACAGTGAAGACGAAGGGTATCAAAATCTTGAGGATGCCTTATTGCCCCAGGATATGGGCCAGTATGAAGTCAGTTATTGTCATGGAAAAAACACGAAAGAGGTGAGCTGGTTAAAGCACACAATTAGCTTGACTTAAAGCCACTACAGATATGATTTTTGCTTTAATATATCATTATCATATCATTATGAAATAAATTTTGATTGCATAATGGCTATGGAAGAATGACACCATCACTGTTAAGATTGGATCCCTAGAAACCTGCCGTTCACTATGCAATTGTATATCTCCCGGGAAAATAGAAGGATCTAAGTATGGCACAAAGGAAGTGCACCAATCAAAACAGGAAGACCCTCTCCTGTGAACATGTTCTCTTCTTTATACAGTCCTGCTTCTTTTTCCACTGAGCTTTGTAAACAAATTCAAGTGTGTTATTGCTGGGCTATGAAAAAAAACCAACAACTTGGTTGTCTTTGCAACAGCGATGTAAAAAAGAAATACCATTAGAAAATCAAAAGTCCAAAATCTTGTCTGTAGTTGCTTTAAATATACTGCCATATTATCCTGGTCCTCCTTCACTACAAATAATTATGGCTATCTATCATAGTTGCTGCATTTTCCTAAGTTTAGATATTTACTTCTCTTCAGGTGGATTATGATAAAAAGGAGGAGTTCAATAAAAAGCGGTAGGTCACGTTTTGTGGTTGCATGAACAGTATACAGTCATAGCTGCGTGACTTGGTTTGCTATGTTTGAACATTTCCCATTATCTCCCAGATGTCAAGTAGTTCGCTCTGGCAACAACCCCGGCAGAGTGAAGCGGGTAGTATCATGTAAAAGGAAGACTCATCATCTGACGGTGGCTCGGAAGAAGCAGCCAGTGTCTGGGAGGCCTTATGATGTGGCCAACAAGGAAAACGAGATGACCTGTATGCAGGACACGCAGCAGGAGATATTCTATATGGACCCGTGGGACTTCCCACCAATTGTCAACAATAACCACAAGACTGGTGGAACCAGTTCTAAACACACTGACTTCATCACACCTACCGAGGTCAGAAATATGATCTCAGTACAGACATTGTTTCTAGTCTTTGCATGAGGTGGTTGTGTTATTATTTGTTGTGGCACTGATAAAACATGTAAATATATCTCAATGGAACAATGCTTTTTAGCTCTCAAGGGATCATAGAACAATGAACAATATCCTCTTTGGAAGAAACTTGAGACTGAAAGTGGCTTTGACATTGTGGCAAAGAAATGTTGGAGAATTGTTGACATACTTCCTGAGGTACGTAGCTGTTGGTGTTTAATTGACTTTAAACATTTCATATCCAGCCTGTGCGCTCAAATTTCTACCTTTTCATGACATCACTTTTCTTCCACAGAATACAAGACACTGGTGTGTTTGTTGACTTTCTTCCCGTAATCACGAAAAGGTATGATTAAAGCAATTAACCCCAAGAGGAAGGGGTAAATGGGTGGATTTACGCCCGCTTGTATAGTCGGATCCCGAGGCGCAGCCGACTACTAGATATTATTAAAAAAAGACACATAGTTGTGAAATGCAATCATTTATTTACGATTGTAGAATAAATTGTAGAATATTCATCCGCGACAGAATATAGTTCTGTGTAATGAGATTGATTGGAAGGTGCATTGATACAGAAAAATGCGGTCCCAAGCGGGATATATTGTGTGATTTACCCGCAAAATGGAGGAACTGGAGCAAAGCAGAGAGAGGGAGAGGATGTTTAGTGTGGATTTTTAAGAGCAATGCTGTTGTAAAATTATATTAAAAAACACGTAGGCTAAATTATCTCGATATCTCAATATTCACGATTTCATATTATCATAGAAATATATTGTGATATATCGGAAAACTCGATATTGCCCAGCCTACCTGCCAGGTATAGACTCAACTTTCTTTCTCTACTATACTCATGAATGCCAGGTTGTTGTTTATAAATTAAATTAAAATGGTTTTAAACCAGCCAGAAATAGAATTGTAAGTCTGCAATACATTTTGTAGAGTAGTACAATAGAATTGAGCCAATGCTCATCCACTTTGTCTCTGTTGATGGTGTACGGTCCTCTACTGCCTGTCTTTCTCTTTCTCTCTCTCTGTTTCTCTCTGTCCCTCTCTCTTCTATTTCTCCTCTCTCATCATCCATTGGAAATCTCTTCCAGTCTCATTTCCAGTTCCACGGGGTCCATGCTGGGTCTCGCCGTGCGGTTCCATTCACCCTGGTTAACCAGTCTTCAACCGCAGCCCGGGTCACCTTTGACCTGTCAGAATACACAGACTTCACCCTTCGCTTCCCCAAGCCCTCA
>OMKK01030426.1:13211-29572 GCA_900302305.1 Polymixia japonica | reverse complement strand
GTGGAGGGAGGTTCATTAGCAGTAGACACTATTGGTGCGGCGGAGCCACTGGGAGCGAGCGGGACACTAGGAATCTCGAGGAGGAATTTCTGTTCAGGGGACTGACATAGCTGACCAGGGATCAAGCACATTCTGGGAGATAGTGGTGCTGCTAGGTCACTAGGACTCGATGGTTGCTGGGGCAGGTGGCTGTGTAAGGCTGGGGTACAACGGGTGGGACAAAGAAGAAGAGACCATAAAACAAACAAAAACAAACAGTAGATTCTGTGAATAGCCACAACAAAAAGGAGGATTGCCACAACAAGCCATTGAGTACGTTTTATAGTTTTTAAACGGTACGGCAAGAAAAAAACCCAATGTAGAATTCATACGACTACTTGAACTACTTTAGAGATCAAATATGGTAACCACAGCACTCTGCTGCATGGGTTCAATCTCAGCGCACTAATTTATTAAGTTCAACTGGAAAATCTTCCCATCTCCAAGCAGGTTAAACACTTATATTCTGAGTACCCCCCCCACAACAAACCATGCTAAAAGATGGATACTCTCTCAGTTAATGAACAGAAAAGGGGTAGATATACAGTCATTACCTGCAGGCGATGGAATCAGCTCATCACAAGACTGGCTTGCATGTGGCTGAGTAGACTGGCCTTCAGTCTCTGCTACCAGGGACTGTAAGGCCGATGGTGGCTGATAAGTCTTGACTGAGGCCTTTATCAGTTCTTTTGCCCCCGATATCTGCTTTTTATGGGTAGCCCGTTTCACCTTGGACTTGACGGGAGAAATTAGTCTTAAACTTCAGTAAAACCAGCGTGGGCGTCTTGCTTTTAATCACTTTTGATTACAGAAAGCAAGTTACGCAGGCATTTACCTTAGTTTTAGCCTTCTGGTAAATGTCTTTACTTTTCTTTGTTTTCAGTGCTGAAAGACACACACACACAGTAATACACTCAGTCTACTAAGCCAGACAATAGTCTAATTTTCTCCCAAAACTTTATAAAACAGATTAAATAAAACATTTGAGAAGAAGCGTTTCCAATAGTATAGAAGGGCATCATAAATGTTACATTATGACAATAAAACAACATATCACAACTTATGTAATAAAATTAACTTCCACTACACTAATTTTGAGTGAATAACTTTTAATACCCATTCTCCCCAAAATCAAAACTAAAGTTATGTAGCTATAATCACACTGGATCAAGATATACTCAAAACAACCACCATAGCTAGTGGTGTAACAGTAACAGTACTTTACGTGGCATCAACTCAACATTGTTAGGTTCTGCATTTACAAAACAATCAAAACACGTGATGTGCATCGTGCTTTATAATAAAGTGAAAACCATATGATTAAAAACTTAGATACAAACAACCGTAATGAAACTGAGGAACAATGAGCAGTGACTTAAAGTGAGGATCAGACTCGTCAGGGATCAGATTCTTGTTATTGTTATTATGACGACAGGAATGAAAAGTCAAGGCACGACAACAAATGATGGAATGTAAATTGGTGCCATAAAAAAGTACTGATCTAGGCTACATGCTGATGTAATTTGCCAATTTTCTATAGACTTGGTTATCAGATGTCAGTGGTATAGCACTACTAGTGCATTATTTATTCCAGACAACTGGCCTCATTTCAAAAACAAAAGCATACAATAAGTTAGAGGCTAGCTAACTATAACTATACACACAAGTACGTTAACTATAATACAATATGTGAGTATTATTCCCTATTCTCCTCGATTAATCAGATAAATGTCTTTGTGACAAATTTGTGCATTTCTTCAGTGCAGAAAGGTTATGAAAAGTGCAACAAATAACAAAAAAAATAACACCCTGTGAACATGTAATAAGACATTTTAATGATTTTTCAAGTATTTTGTAAGGCAGCAAGTGAAAAAGACTATGAACGTCAGCACCAAGTAGACTGCATGGACTTAAGCTATAGCTTATCTTCTTTTATTTGAACAGAGTGAAGGGATGCAGGGAGTCAGAGTGCTAAGGAGAACCGCTAACCTGATTCAGAGTCACTGCTATCAGAAGTGCTAGAATCGCTACTACTGCTGCTGTCAGAGCTGGACGAGGAGCTGCTACTATCACTGAGGCGTGCCGGGTGGCCAAGGCCTCGGGAAGCCATGAGTTCACCTGTTACACAGAGGGGAAACTGTAACTTGCGCTGAATGTCTCGCTTGGGGAAGCGCTACAGTGGCAATGAGCTGCAACGGTAATTAAGTTCTTACCCGTCGACATTTTCTTCTTAGGCAAGCTCTGCTCAGCCTGAGATCTCCCGGTGTCCTTTAACTGTCCGGCCTGCTTCTCTTCTTTGGTTTTCACCGACTTTCTCTCTGTGGGATAGTGAAGAAGTATGGCAATAATAATAACCTGCAATCTTTGCATTAAAGATAAGATCCATTTTTTGAGAGGGAGGGGCTTGAGGGGAGCAGGTTCGAGTGTACTTACGGCTGGCATTTTTGGGACGTTTCCGGAGACATATCATAACGAACCTCTGCAGGTCCCTCAGCGTAGAAGGCTTCAGTGTTTCAATGTCAATCTCGATCTCCTGTGGATTGGAGTCCCGCAGAGAAGACTCCCTGGACTGAATAATGTTCACCAGCTTGCCCAGTTTGGCACCAGGCAGCTTGTTGATGTCTAGACTCAGTTGCCTCTTCTCATGGTAGGACATTGGTTCTGCTGCAACCTCATCCTGAGATTCGAACGGCATTCCTTGGATATTGTGTCTCTTGCCATGCCTACAGATGTATATTTACACAAAGATCTCATATCCTCCTTAGCATACGTTGTAGGATATATAGATCTCTACATAACCTGCGCAAAGTAGTAAATTAAACCCATAGTTAATGAGTCAAGTGGAGCTCACTTACAGAGTAGAGCTCTTGTTGTTCTGTACTTTAGATTTGCTCTTTGAGGATTCCTGCTTTTGCATTGTGACTTCCTTTTTTGCGTGTCTTGTGGCCTTCTTAGACTTTGTTTTCTTCTTCGATTTCAGGGGCATCTGGGTGAGCCTCTGCAGTTGATCACGAACTGCTTTCAACTGAAAAACAAAACAACAACCATTAAAGGCCCACGATTGATTTTGATGTTTTAGAGCTGACACGTGCATCCTGGCGCTGCACAATGGCTTCCCACAATGACTCAAGTCTGAAAATGTCCATTTAAGTCATTTACGAGTATTTTGGGTGGAAAATTACATTATCTAAGCAGAGCCAAAAACCGTTTGGCGAGTATTTTATTCTTAAAAACCCAGGAAAACAAAAACGACTCGAGTGGGACTTTAATGAAGAGGCCACTAAGAAAGACACATTGAAATTATTAACTTCTCAAAATGTCTTTTACTAGCGAGCGTAAACCAACCTGTTCTTCTACACTGGCCAGCCGCAGGGTCCTCTCCTCTTCTTCTGATGAACTCTCTGACTCCGAAGAGCTTCCGCTTTCACTACTTCCTGTGCTTGAGGGACTTTCAGCTTCACCTCCTTTGCCCACGTCAGCTCCATAGCCAGGCAAAGAATGACTCTCTCGTTCCTCAGGGATCTTCAAATATCGGGCCTCAAACACATCCTGAGGATGCCAATACAAATGTCTTTATAATAATAATAATTATATTCATAATATTAATAATAAATGAAGTGTAGAAGAAACTATACCTGCAGTCTTCTTGCCATAGAGACTACTTCATGAGAGGGTGGGTTGTATTTATAACAGTTGGAGAACATCAATCTGACATCAGCAGCAAACTCTTGGACATTCATATACTCTCGCTGATCCATCTTAATCTTTGAGGAAATGGTTAAAAAATAAATAAATAAAGCTTTAGAAACATCATGTTAAGTCAGTGTAATAATCTTTGCAATTTGATTTGTATTAAGTACAACATTAAATAATAACCAAATTAGATAATTATTTTACCCTTATGCTGCTTAGATCCATTGGCTGCTTGATAATGTCATGGTAATCATGCAAGCCCATGGCCTCTGCATCAACAGGGCTGTAGAAGGGCCATGCATATGCATAGTGCCTCTTTGTGAACATCTCCTTAAGGATAAGGTTGCAGTACTTGAGCTGCTCAGAAAGTTTGCTCTTCTTGCCCAAATGGGGAGAATCAGGCAGGTCTTTCCTTGGCGGTTTGATGGGTCTTCCGCTGCCACGCCTGGAGAACAACTCACAAGGTGTCGACTGCTCCACCACACAAGGGGACATCTCACTGCTGGTGACCGCTGGGGCAGATGAGATTGTGGCGTCTGTTTTTCTCTTAACCCCCTTTTTCATCTGCAAAAAGAAACATTATTTATCTATAATTTAGAAGAGCAAATGCTAAACCAATGAATATTGACAATATATCACTTTAAGTCACAGTATAGTACAGTCAACATGACAAACCTTTTTAAATTACAGGCTATGGATTTGGCCATATGTCAAGTAACATCATTTGTTCACAATGCTAAAAAAGCGCTTTACATTTTTGAAGCATTAACACTACAGTATTGTTGTCTATTAAAGAGATATTTCACTTTGCTAGGACAGGTTCTTCAGGTTTCAACCTCTTTCTCCTGTTCTGTGTGCGCATTTAAAAATGAAGAGTTATGTTCAGGACTTGGACAGTATGTATACTGTACACACCGGTGGTGTGGAACCGACTAACCAAAAACACCCACCGTTGATTTGATCTGTGTGGATAGCTGGGCAGGTGGGATGGGGTGAAGCACATCGGGAGGGATGACAGTCACTGTCTGTTGGAACACAACTTCTGACAGAGGGGAGTGAGGTCTCTGCTTCAACACACCTGCACGAATGGGAACATGCACAAGAATCACAACAGATTCAGCCTTAAAGGAATAGTTCACCCAAAAATAAAACGTGGGTCATTATCTACTCACCATTATCTACTCACCATATATAGGCATATAAACATAAATAGGCAGCCGAGGCTCCAGTGAAGTTTTAAAGTCCACAAAATACGCAGTTAATGTTAAAGTACTGTCTATTTTTCCACACGTTTCTTTTGTCTCCATTGACTTTCTGCAGCTGAGCTCTCCCCATTTGTCTGTGCAGTAGATTAAGCACGGTAATGATTTTGGCGACGACTTGGCCACATACTTGCTTACATATCGGTCTTTGGGACTTACAGTGCAATCATTTGCCTTCACAACACTTGGGTTATGCTGCACAAGCAGTATGGAGTGATTTTATGGGTTATGCTGCACAGGCAGTATGGAGTAATTTTATGGTCCTTTACAAACACTTTTTGGAACTTTAAAGAGCCACTCACTCTTCACTTCATTTGTTTGGGAGAAGGTTGAGATGGAGCTGCACTGGATAATTCGCTGTGCATTTTGTGGACTTAAAAACTTCACCGGAGCTTTGAAATTTTCATTTTTTGGGTGAACTATTCCTTTAATACTAAAACCAACTGGCTTGGTGAAGGTTCTGAATCAGTCGGTGATAAACTGCTGTTATAAGACTAAGCGTATCAACTTCATTTGATGTCCAACTGATTATGTTTTTTGGTCATCTGAGTTGACTGTTGAGAGGCTCTGGGCAGACCCAGCCAATCAGTCAAGGAAGTGACACCACAGAAATAAGCATCAAATATAATTTCATGAACTATGGGGATTTTGGGGAGAGTTTTATGTACAATTTGAATTACAGTAGAACCTTGTTTATCCTGTGCCTTTCTCTCTCTCTTGTGTGAACCACAAATGGACAGCCCTGTCAAAATAGACATCCTCAGTTTTTCAGATGGTATATCTGTTCTTCAGCGTGCTGTGGTCTCTAGCTTCTGAGGTGAACATAGTGGACTTCCCAGCGGTGCACTCCTTTGTTATAGCTGTCAGACTCACTCCTTTATCTAATTTGGCTAGAATTTCAAGTCCTGTCTTGATTGAACGGCTCGCTGTTTCGCGCTTGGCAGCAGCCATTTCTGTTGTACGGCTACCGTTGAATGTGAAGCCAGGTGAAGTAGTATGCTTGGGTAAACCCCCCCCCCCCATTCCCCCACCACATATATCCAGTCGGTTCCGGTCAGTTTGGAACTCTGAGGTTTGGATAAATGTGGTTCCACTGTACAACCTTGGAGTTTACGACTCTGAGTTAACTGCCTTGTTCTGATGTCCGAGTTCAACCCTATTTCCATGCAAGATCTCTTGGATACAGTTTCTCATATGCGTCCATCGTCCTGCTGATATTGTTCCAACTACATTTCTTAAAGAGGTCCTGCCAGTCATCGCCCCCCGCCTTCTCTTTATTGTCAATCAATCGTGCAGATAAAGGTGACTATCCCATTTTAGTTTTACTAAACTGTAAACGTAACTGTGCGTTTTAAAAAGTGCTATATAAATAAAATAAAAATAAAATATTGGAAGCCTGTGACAGCGATGAACCAGCACAAACTGACTACAGCATCCCAGTAGTAAAACAAAAGATGCAGAGCAACAGTCTTTGGTGTTAATCTCCAAAAGAGGCAAAGAAATTGTGTGGGACCAACGTCAAAAACACTGTTGTTCACCTCAAGGGTTTTCTTGGTGAAATCCCTGTGTAGCGCCCTGTACCTGCGTTTGTCCTTTTCCTTAATGCTTTTGTGGTGACCGTTAACACTTCAATCTCCTCCTGTGGCATTTCGGCCACTTTCTGTAGGAAGAGCTTCTCCAGGGTTTGTGCCATTAAAACGACGTCGTCTTTACACTGGGGACGGAAAGGAAGTTCACTACGTTTGCCATCTAAAGGTGAACAGTAATATGGTAAAGGCAACCCCTCTCGTCGCCATACAAATACTCAAAAGCAATACAAATACTAAAAAAAAAAGATAGGATGATCAAGTTTTAGCCATAGAATAATGTTTTAACCATCTTCAGCATCCTCACAAAACTACAATGCATTCCTCTTTGTGGTGAATGAATGTGCAATTAATGTGTATTATAAAAGTATACCAATATGGAGTTCAGTTATTGTTGCTCCATCTGCTGTGACAGAAGTAAAACTCTTGAAATTTGCTCAGCTTGAGTTGTACTTTAATGTCCCCGAGGGGCAATTTGTGGCACAGCTAACAGCTCACCTAATGTTTCACTTTTTTCCCCGCAAAAATTTAAAAAGCTGGTCCATGTGTACATTTGGGTACACTAAATATGCCACTAGTAGAGGGAATGCAAATTTCCTTACCTGATTGTACATGTAGCAATTGGTGAACATCATGTTGAAGTCCTGCAGACATTCGAGTGCATTCCAGTAATAATTGTTTTGGAGACGTTTCTTAATGGTGCTCAGATCCATAGGCTTGGTAATAATTGTATAATAATCCTAGAAAAAAGCAAGGAAAATACCAAACAAAAAACCATCAATATAAATAGACAAGATCTATTTTAGGTGGCCCCCTAACAACTTCCCAACTAAGATATACTGTGCAAAAATCTTTAGTTTGAAATCAAATCACTGAAGCACAAACACAAACCCACCGACAGGAAAAATACTCAAGATGACATCTTGACACCAAAGACATTCTGAATCAAGCCTAAGTGTTACAACTTGTTGGTTGCAGGAAAATGTTACTACTTACGGGAAGTTGTAGTGCTACTGCATCAACAGGCTGGTGGAAGGGCCAGGAAAACTGGTGCTTCAATAAGGCTCTGACCACTACCTTCTCCAGGTACTGGAGCTGATTGGTTAAACGTCCTGGCTTTTGGGGATTTAAGACCTCTGGAGGAGGGGGATTTCTGACAGTGGACATCTGGGAGAGTTTCACATCCGACATCGTCTTGTCCAAAGCCAATGGTGTAGACTGTCTGAGGTTATGCTTTGAGGCAGATCAGCTCTCATCACAGGTAGTCCTCCTAAACAAAGAGCAAGGTATAGTCAAGTTGCAGTTTACATCGCTGTCTGCCTAGACTCATAATATATGGAGTGAAGACTTTGAAGGAATGTAATAAAAGTTATTAAGTGTATTTCTTGGCAAAATAGAAGTTATCAGTATATTGATAAGCATGATTTGAGTGAATAATTTCGAGTGAGAAACATGCTTCTCCACTTAGAGACTATTTTTACAGAGGAGTACAGTGGACTGATAGAGAGCTTCATCACATGGTGCCACGATAATCCCCTGAAGCTCAATATCAGCAAAACCAATGAGCTTGTGGTGGACTACCAGAGGAACAGGAGGCCCCCTGTCCTGGTTGTCATCCAGGGAGAGGAAGTGAAGAGGGTAGATTCATACAAGTATCTTGGAGTCCAAATCAATAAAAAAAACAAAAAAAACAGACTGGACTCACAACACTAAAGCCCTCTTCAGGAAGGGACAGAGCAGACTGTTCTTCCTGAGTAGATCCTTCAGTGTGTGCAACAGGCTCCTGCAGATCTTGTTCAAAGCAACTGGCTCTGGCATTGGCAAGCACATGATCTGATCGTCCCCGTATCAGTCTTCTATTGGGGATGGCCAGTATAACTTGTTCAGGTCATACCTGCTGGTCTACCTTTGAATCCGCCCAGTCCATTGAGTTGACTGCTTCTGGTCTGGCATCATGACATGAAACAGTGGTTTCTCAGTTGGAAAAGCAACCGATCAAATGAGCGCTGCAGGGTGACTAACGATTAGCCAATCAGCGCCACAGGCGGGACTAATGCTGTTGTCAAGCTGTTCGCTGGAACCAAGGACTAACAATGGCGACCGCTATAGAAAGATAGACGCAGCAAATTTATTTCACATAGATGGCATGTCTTCTCAATATCGGCCGACATCGTAATTTGTTTTTACTTCGCTCCAATCTTAAAGCCCCGGCAAAAACAATATGTTGGCACGGCTATGCATCAGTGTCGACGTAAAATGACGTTAGATTCAGGCAGATAGGTTGGTCTCTAGTGATTGTTTAGGGAAATTTGAATCCCCCTCCCCCACAGAAATCAGTTAGAGTGGAGGCAATGTCAGAATGAAGATAGAAATGGAGTGTAATGAGTTGACAAATCTGTTTTTGGTTGGGCCATGATCACAAGATAGCTGAACCAATCAATGTTGTGAAACAATTGACCAATCAGAGAACAGTTCATGCATATGCTAATAACCTTCAAGATATGTTGAAAGATGACCCTAAAGAATGTACATAACTTTTCATTTGTAAAAACACAAATCTTATGAATGGGACCTTTGACCACCAAATTCGGTTCATCCTTGAGTCCAAGTGGACGTTTGTGCCAAATTTGAAGAAATTCCCTCAAGGCGTTCCTGAGATATCACGTTCATGAGAATGTGAGGTCACAGTGACCTTGACTTTTGACCACCAAAATCTAATAAGTTCATCCTTGAGTCCAAGTGGATGTTTGTGCCAAATTTGAAGAAATTCCCTCAAGGTGTTCCTGAGATATCACGTTCATGAGAATGGAATGGACGGACAACCCGAAAATATAATGCCTCCGGCCACGGCTGTCACAAGTCTGAAGTCATAACCCCCAATATTGTATCAGTACTAAAGCTTCAGCATAATATATCTACATCAATACCAGATTTGTAGTTACAATATGAGTCCCACAGGTAAAGCAAAAGCCATTTGGTAAATACTTCCAACGTAAGTACCTCACAGTACATTTACCATACATTTCTACTATGGTGGCTAAATCTAATCTAAATTAAATCTAAATTATGTAAACGATTTGTTGAACAAAAGACCTATGACTTTTGTTTTTTACTTACAAAAGATCAAGTGGTGATGTCCATTTCCAAAAGTAAACAAGGAATGCTATTGCCCATTATGTCCTGTAAAGATAGTCTCTTCTACAATAAGCATGTAAGAAAATGATTCAAGGAGGTTGAGCTGGAGGTTGACAGATGATATAGCTATGTAAGCTGTTCAAACCAAAATTTGGTGACAAGAGCCACTGTCTACACAGCTCCAAGACAGAATCTAGATAAAAACATACATCTCTAGATGAATAAACAAAATATAGTGCTGCCTCTAAGCGTCAAGGCTTGTGTTTTGACAAAACGTCATAGAATAGACATGCAATTGAAGAGTTTGATATGCCCTCCTTCATAAATAAAAACTATACTTATGGTTAGGGAGACACGGGGAGTTTTGGGTTTTTGAGATGAACATGGGCAAATTCATCAACAAGCTTCCAAGTAAAAAAACCCCCAAAACATAACCCCACCTGTATTTCACATACAGAAGACCAAACATACACTTCTACTA
This sequence comes from Polymixia japonica, assembly GCA_900302305.1. NCBI lineage: Eukaryota > Metazoa > Chordata > Actinopteri > Polymixiiformes > Polymixiidae > Polymixia > Polymixia japonica. The sequence continues at coordinate 19,376 of OMKK01030426.1, read as the reverse complement.
AAGGGCAACTCTTGCCTGCCAAGGTTGTCATTCAAGTGTAGAGTGTCTGAAAATAGGACTACACAGTTACACTGCCCAGAGACAAATCTACACAGAAGACAGCTCTAACAAACCAGATTCAAACAGGCCAGGTCTAAATGGAAATCCCGTGGCTAAAGTAAGGTTTTCCTTCTTTGCAAGAGCAAAAGCCTATTGGAAAAAAAACTATGGCCATGGGAGATATTTAAGGAAGTAAAACATAAACTTTAATTAGCCAATCCTTGCCCATCACTACCAATCTATCTGCAAAGCCCTCCCCAACAATTTACCGTCTTAAAGCCAGCCCAAAGAACTTACATTACAAGATCTTGATCTTTCTGTCCATTTTATTTTTAATCAATACAAGTTATACAAAAACCATTATTCATGATTATACATAAATCATATTTACTCTTTTACATACACAATGTAAAAATATCAAAGTAACTCCTGACATGGGAGAAGGACATCTATTAAGCTGTATTAGCTAAAGAAACTTGACAAGTAAAGTGAATCAATTTTCTGTTAAAAACTGAACTGCTGTCCAAATTTAGCAACACACCCATAAAAGATATTCAATTTCAGTCCATTAATGCTTGTTAATACAAGCAAAAGTGGTTTGGAAATCAGGAACTGTAATAGATGTAACGATGGATCATCACTTCAACATAACTTTGTCAAATGCACAAAACTTTAATTACTGTACACAGAACGATCAGATTTGAGATGAAAACAAATTTGTCAAATACAAAATGGATGTTATTTGCCATTTAACTATAACTTGTTTTTACGTAAAACATTTGAACTATTTTGTTGTCTCTGCTAGTACCATAGTACTATACTGAAATATATGAATTTTGAAGTGGTGTTTGAACAATTTCTAAGCAGGTGATTGTGCTGGAATTGCTTAACAGTCACAATTCTGATAAACACTAAAATGTAAGCATAGTGGCTGCAGTTTATGATCATTTAAAACACGTTTTAGCTAAAATTGCTGCACACCGTCGTTGGTTCAACCATGATCAATTTACCAAACTTGGTTGTATGTTAATACATAGTTGTTATCAGAGGGGTTCACAGATTAAACTGTACAAAGTGTGGCCTAAGAAGTCCAAAAAGCAAGAAACGTTACATGAGCCTGCAGTCAAAATGTGTTCAGCCATTTGTCACATATTGAGTGGACGAGCTTGCCCACGAATTAGTAATGGGTAAGTGGCAAAAAATGAAAAAAATGAATGGTTCCAGAATATGAACTTATTTTAAGTTAAAGGTACTGCGATTTGTTTGGAAACGTCCCAAACTCTGGTTTAAGGGAGGAATGGAAGTATTGGTGCAAGCTAGGCAATGTTGACAGGGTCATAACAGAGGACAGCATGTGTTGTGATAACCACGCCCACTGGCCCTGCGCGTCGCGGAGATGATCCAGCATGGCAACAACTTCACATTGTCATCGGTGTCTTGACAAATGTTATCACCAGTACAGCAAATACAACTGTAATTAGTCAACAGACGCGACGATAAATCGTTTTAACTTCATATATTGCGTGAATTCGAATGACGTTAACGCAAGAGGTCCGAGCAGTGAATAACGTCGCCTAGCAAAGCTTGGTAGCCAACAGTTGCTTATGTTTGCTAGCATGCTAACTGGCTAGCGTTAGCTCAACGTTAACGGTTATCTCGACAGCCTTATATCATTTACCTTTCCGTCTCTGGCACAAGATTGTTTTAAATGCCGAACTGAGACAGGCGTTTCTTGTCATGGAAAGGCAGGTGTATTCTTCACTCTGCAAAACACGAATCCAAACGTCGATGGTTTTTTTGCAGAGAACGGGGGTTTGTTAATACTCGTAACGTTAGCTTAGCTTTCGCAGACGTTTACGTCCAAAGTACGCTATCTATTAACGACAACTGGGCAATTGTATAGAGAAGTAACATCAATATGCTAGCGTTACCTTAAAAAACACACTGTCTCATACGTTGAATGTTATTCTTCAATGGCGAACGTCTCTACGGCAACCGCCTCCTATTTATACGCTCGTGTCGGAAGCTCGGATCTGATTGGTTAAAACAGTCCACGTGGATAGTTCCTGTTTTTCAGCCGAGAAAAGACGTTGAGCTATTTTTAGTTTCAACCCGTTTTTGTTGCGTTTCTGACACAAGTGTTAAGTTACCTAGTAAAAGACAAGGCAGATAGAAGAAAGTAAGAGGAAATTATTTTTTTGAAAAGGACGAGTAACTAGTTTTTTTTTTCAAATGCAACACGAACGGCCGGTCGACGTCTTTGTAACACTTTACAACGCTCGCTGTAAAAAAAAAACGTAGCCTGTTGTTTTTCTTTTGCTCAATCAAACGTAGCCTGTTGTTTTTCTTTTGCTCAATCAAACGTAGCCTGTTGTTTCGAATCGATTCTGCGTCCTGCCCCTGAAAAGCTCGTAACATGTAGGTTGGCTGCTGTACTCTCACCAATGGAAGAGTAATGGCTATGAAAGCAACACATGGACCAGGACCAGGTCGGTGGTTAATTCGAGTGCTGTCTGAGAAGGGGAAAATCAAAATTCCCTAAATTATGGCGCATTTCGCTTATGGGTTGATAATGTTCGATACGTGTTTACATTAGGATTAAACGGATGGATACAAATTCATCTTTTTTTTCCTGCTGCAAACGTTTTTGACTAACCTTAATAAGCACGTTAATGTTTCTGTTGACGGTGAACAAATATAAAGCATCGTTTCTAGGTTCCCCCACCACATGTGCCGCAGTCGGCTGTAGTTGAAGCAGCGTTTCTGTGAAGGGCCATTGCAAATTCGGTGTTCCTGCAGTACACATAGCATGGTAACTTAATGGGAAGTATAGTAAAAAAGAAATCCCATCATTCTCTGTACATGAGTGTAAATTGTAAAAGAGGATGAAAGCTAACAACTCTCATCACGTAATGATATTCAGTGTAACACAGATGCTATGGTTATGCTTTGAAATTGAATTTGCCCGCTATTCAGGTGCAATTTCCTAGTGGGCAACTCGGTAGTTTAGCAGTTTACCAGGATCACTCAAACTAATCATTCTTTTTACTTCTTCCTGTAACCCGAAACGCGGTAAAACTCGGAAGATCATTGGCCTGCTAAATTCTACGTCATGCATGTCACACGCCCATGGATATATCCATGCACATGCCTCACACTAAAAAAAAAGATAAATCTTTTTCCCCCCTCTAGTTGAATAGACAAAACAAGGTGGAAAAAATACATTGCATTTATTGATAAAATACTAAATACATTTTAAAAATGACATACATACATACATACTTGCATAAAGAGAGATTTTTTGCAGTAAGAGTCTATATATAGTATTCTTAGTCTAATAGTCTACATATAGTATTTGCATAGGCCCTGTCCCAATTCCCACACGTATGGTCTTGTGGACTTAAATACACAAAGTGTGTCCCAGTTGTGAAACATGCAAACATGCAGTCCACTTAACCCACACTTTATTTACCCTTACCCTAATACTGCTTCAGAGCGGTATTCAGAGCTAAGTGTATCTCACAAGTCATCACGTTCATGACATTCTGGTGAAGGTGAGTCGCCAAAATATAGTAAGGAAAACTTTCCAATGTAAGTTATGCTTGGTTTAGCACTAGCTATAGATAAAATATATATCTTAATGCATCGTAGCATACATTGAATATGTCCAGTAGAAATTACAATGCCTTTGAATTATTATTAGTCTGCGCGGCTGGATGACGTCATCAATCAAGGGTGTCCCAAATGTGTTCTGCTTGCACGTACTTGGACACCTGGGCACTGTTGATGCTTAATGGAAATACGTCACACAAGTGGCCACTTGGCTAAGTACAAAGACTGCAAGTGTGGATATTGGGACAGGGCTATTGTCTTCCAACAAAGCAAAAGCAGCCATCGCACACTATTACACACAGTCATTGCACCCTTTTTATGACCCTGTCAGTCAGTCAGTCAGTCAGTGAAATTGCTTTAACACGTTGAATTCAATTTATGAGCCCATAATAAAAGTCGATTGCAAATTGGGAGATGTGTCAGAGTTTCCATAGAGGTACGCAATTCTCCCGGCCAGATTTTTTTTATTTTTATAAATCCCAATTTTTTTGTGGAAAGTTGCATACGCATCTTTCAGGGCCCTTTTTGTGTGTATGCAAGCTTTATAAATGAGGCACGTGCATTCTGCATCCTGTAAGAAGAGGATTGAAAGGAACAAAGGAGGTAAATCACTGATGCATTGTGGCACAAGGCAACATGCTAGTAAGTTAGAATTTATAATCAATACATGCATTTACTGGATAAAGAGAGACTAACACCACGATAATGTGTTGACTGTTTTCTGGCTCTCATCGGTGCACAGACTGCTGACATTTGAATAAGCTAAATCTTTCTAAGTCTGGAGAATTAGAGTGGTGCATTGCAGTTTTAAATTCTTTAGTAACAAAAGCACGCATCAGTCTTTGTAGGTCAGTAAAGGAGAGAAATTGCCTGATCCTGGAGATGCTGTTTTGGATGTTGCCTTGATGTTATTATCAAAGGAGACGTCCAGGTCAAAGTCTTCATAGACTTGATTTTTACTTTGTTTCTTAGCTGATAAAAGCAGATGACAGTCAGAGTTTATAGAGTCTCTAGTTGTACATTTTTAATTGGTGGACAGAGGACCTAAGTAATCTTCAATTTTGGGTCTTGCAAGGTGGAAGAAAAATTCAGATTTATTGTTGTTGAGCTCATGAAGGTTTTCAAACATCCAACATTTAATGTATGCAAAACAACTTTTTGCTCTGATAGGTAAGTAAAGCTTTGTGAAATTAATACAATATTATTTTTTGTGGCGATGGATTGTGTCATCTAAAGGGCGCAAATAATAAGACTATAATAGTCTAAAAATGGCCCTGGGAGAGACCATAGAGAGCACTTAAAGCAAAATGTCAGTGAAAAAGGCCACTTGTCTAAATGTTTAAATGCAGTCCCAAGTTGTCCGAGCTGTTTATGAGGATTCAATGACCCATAGTGGTCAGATCTAAAGCATTGGATATTGAACAATCTGCAGTATCTGGAGCTTAGTTTCTTTAGTTTCAGTGACATGGAGGAAGCAGAAACATGATTCGTTTTTTTAACAAAATGCTTAAGGAGAGCTATTACTTGACTAGAGATAACTTTAAAGATAAGCCTTTTTAACTTGTGCTTTTCAATTGCTGAAACATTTTCAAACATTTTATATATGAGTTATATGACTAACTTATTTTTGAGCAAAATGTCAGATTTTAGATACTTAACCCTCCTAAGGAGGAAATTCTCTTTTCTCCCTCTGGTTGGGGAGACCATTTTATACCCATGACAAACTCAAGTAGCAATTATCTAAGTGAAGTCTCCAGGGAAGCATGGAACGTTGCAGACTATTTATGTAAACTACGGAATTTTTACAAACAGTCTGGACCAGCATATTCTGGGTAAAGCGATGTTCAAATCTGTTATAGAGTTACCTAGCTACAAATAACCCACAAGAGGGCAGCAGAATCCACGTATTTAGAGGAGTGGTCTGAAAAGAACGTTACATTTTCTTTTCTTTTTTAGGATTGCTTTGACTCAGTTTTCACAACAGTTTCAATGTACAAAACTCTTTAATGTGAGCAACAAAATGCTATACTCCTAATTTTGAACTCAAAATGTAGCATGCAAAATAATAACAAGTTTGTCAAATTAGGTAATATGACATGTAAAAGGTTTACCCTTGTATTAGAACATTGGACATGTTTCTTCTTGAAATGTGTTGAAATGTTGCTAATACCTGCTCAATATTTCTGGAAGAAATGAGACGTGACTGAAAATATATGTTGATTTTGTGAACATCATGTCTAATAAGCATTTGAACATTGCTCATATATCAGCTGGGTGTATTCTGAAAAACGAGCTTGTGATTTAGACTCATGTACTTTGTGTGAACACAGCATTTTGAGTGTTAAGGTGAGACTATTGCAATTCAGGTTGATTCTTTTTGCACATTGAAACGCAGTTGTGAATATGAGCTGAAGCAATTGTAAAAAAAATGTAATGTGTTACCATTATTTAACAGAAGTTTATGTTGTGTGTGTGTGTGTGGGGGGGGGGGGGGTTGGGGGAAGGGGGGGGGGG
>OMKK01030426.1:0-13191 GCA_900302305.1 Polymixia japonica | reverse complement strand
GGGTTCTAGTGAAGAGAGTGCATGAATGATAATGATAATGTTGCTTAGAGACGATACATGATACTTGGACAACAATGGACAACAAAATTTGTATTTTACTCGCAGAAAGAAGCCTTTTATCAACTTCGCCTCCCTTGTTGTATCATTAATGTGCACCATATGCTAAAAGACGGTGAGTCTGGGAAAATGCTCCTTTAAACAGAATTCATATGTTTTCGCTATGATTCGGGACATTTTTCAACAATTCAATTATTGAAAAATGACTGTAAGGGGAAAATCAGCTCATAATCACTAATAACCAATAATCAAGTAATAATGGTGGCCCGAGGTGGCTGTTTGAAATCTATATTGACAACATGTGAGAAACTGTCCTGCCCTGAGCCCAGGCATGGAAAGTGACGGTGCAAGAGCCAGAGCCAACTGTATTAAACTAGAGTGTTATGTCATATTTGACCATTTTATACCCTTGACATGATTGAGTGATATGCGAGAGCTAATCCTTCTTCATCGTGGTTATCTGATAACCTTATTGTACTGGAAATAAAGTCTTTAGCGGTTTAAGTGATATCTTGGGTCTGCAGCTCACATAAGCATGCACAACTGTACACTACCCGACCAGTACAACTATTTGGACCATACCCATAAAAGGTTTCTGGCACACGGACAAAGCGAGGGATTTCCCACATTTGTGAAATTACGTGATATCTTCATTAACAATGATCAAGTCAGCCTAGTTCAAAATAATACCAGTTGCCTGTTGATTTGTCACTCTTTCCGCTTGTGTCCCATGTTGCTTTTCGGGTCATTTCTTTGTTTGTTGAAAATACAGCCTATTGCCTTGTGTCCCTAGGTAAGTTTGGGTATATATAATTTGTTATCATGCCGCTTATCTGAGTCAGGTGGCAGCGATGCCAGCATAGCGGCCCAGATGTGCTTTTACCCAGCAATTTCCTTCAGCTCTTTCTGGGCGATTCCATCACACTCCCAGGCCAGCTGAGAGATGGAAGCCCTCCAGCAGGTCCACGGCCTGTCCGGGGGGACTCTTCTCAGTCGGCCATGCTTGGTATGCCAACCAAAGCGAGGCGTCTGGTAGGCATCCTTACCAGATGCCCAAACCACCTCAAGTGACTCCTCTCAATTTGAAGGAGCAGCACAAGACTGAAGTTGCGTTTCACTGCTTATGATAATGACAAATATTGGTAGCCTATATGTAAAACAATTACATTATATTTGTCAGCGACATCCATTTGACTATCGCTTGCCATGTTTTCTAGCAGTCATGATTACAATGTCTGTTGGGACAAATTAAGATGTTTGTTCAAACACTTTTCTACCAAAATGTCAATGAAGGCCTGCACCCTTCTTCTGGTTTACATGACACCAGCTTGCTGCGGTGCAAATGCTTTGCTGTTCGCTGTAACATTGTAGGCTTTGCGCGACAATAGTATAATGAAAGAAAACAACAAACCTGAACAAAGTTGTAAGAAAACATTGTCCATGTTGTTACACTGACCTGAAAGTGCAGCCTGTGTTCCATGACCTTAACACATGGTAATATAACTATAAAGTCCTTAAGTAATATAAGTAATTCTTTATCATTTCTTATCGTGCAACTCTTGCTATGAGTGCAGCACAATGGCTCTGACAGTGCAACGTAAGACTAGATAGACACCGCAATCAACTGGGTCAACAAAAACTCATATACCAACCGTGCCACATCAATGGAATGTGAAGATGCTTCAGATTGTATGTACTTTTCATGCACTGTTAGGCTTTCCATCCTCCTTCATCTCAGCTGTATTCTCAACCCTAACACAGCATAAATAAACAGAGTGCAACGCTTTTACTTGATACATGCATATGTATGAGATGTAAAATAATTTGATCCCTTTGAGTATTTCCTTGTCAACTCTCAAAAGCAGCGCATCAATGTTCTTGTGAAAGGCATCGCGGCGTTCCAGAACAAAAGTTCTCCTCCCGTCTTGACACAGGTGGCATCTCATTAGTGGCAAATCAGTGAGCTGACATTTGTGTTGTACCCAGTCATGCAGCATCTCCCTCTCGGTGGAAGACTGATATCACAGTGAGGCGCTGCAGTATTTGTTTGGGAGGGTAACGCTGCCAAGCTGTATGCATGTACTGCAAAGGAGAGATTTCACAACACACAAAGCATTCCACGTACAGTTCATCGCTTGTGATTGGGGTCGGCTGGTGAACTACAACCGTGTGACGAGAATGAGAGCTCTGTAAAATTATACATACATACATTTGATGTTAGTTCAGTGAATTTTTTTTTTCTGATGACGAACCTCCTGAATTTGACAGACTTTTACTTCAGGTCTGTGTGAACCCATGAAAGGCTTGAGTGTTACCTCCAACTCATCTTGATGAATGTGTATGCACACACACACACATACACACACACACACACACACACAATCCACACAAATCACAAATCCACATAGCCAAATAAAGTTCAGAGATTTTACATAAAAGGAACCTGTCTGAACCTCTGTAAATTTAAGATGGGCTACATCATTTTACATACAAAGCTGTGTACTGTAAACAACAAAGCGGCTTCAAGCTCCTGCTGAATGGCTTCTTCACCCCAAATACTGATGATGAGGGTTGCACCTCCTAAGCTGTCCAAAATGTCATTTCCATTGTTGTAGTTTGACAGCAAATTTTAAAAACTGTGGTTGTAATTGGCTAGATAAAAGTAGTTTTGCTTACGGATGTGGCGACACATTTGTTTGACCAGTCATGAATGAGAGCACTGCTAGCTCTATTTGAGGGTTCCTGGTACTCGGGTTTTGTAGAACCTCCTGAAGCTGCACCAAGATTTAGCTCCGAGAACTATACACAGAACTATTCTATTGGTAATGGAAACACTTGTAGAACCTGTGAGCAGTTACATATAACTATGCTTGGTGGAACTAAGCATTGGTGATGTTTTTGAGTGTTTAAATCAAATCCCCTCATGGACATCAAGAAGTTGTTTTTTTCTGGCTTTCCAAAGCTTTGTGTTTGTGAACACGAGGCGGTTGCCTAGGATATTTGTAAGTAAGTATTGTATTGAGAATAAACTGTCATATCCAAGTGACTGTGATTTGACAGCATCCTTAATAAGATGAATTGAGCAAAACCTGTGTTCTATTTGTACACTCAATTGGCTGTTGTCCTCTCCCAAGGCACCTTTGTTGTTGCTGTTTTTTTACTATTGTTTGAAGGTATGCTGTACGTAGGGTTCTGCAAACTAATCTCGTTTCAGTTCTTCAGTTCTTGAAGAAAATAATTGACATGGGAGTTTATTGGATTCTGAGTTTATTGGAGTCTTACCGTAACCTAAAATATGACATTTTGCTGCATTTTATAAGGTAAACAAATAAAAAATAGGCTACATTGCTAACATTTGCCAAATAAGTCTGGAAATAAAATTTGAGTTTGATTTCAACACATCATCATATAATCACTTAATAGAGACACATTTTGTGTGTCCATCACACTGGTCATTATGGTAGGCTTAAGCTATCACCAGAGTCTAGGCCTGCTTGTGCAGCTGGTAGCCTAATTGATTCTTTTGGCCACATGAAGCATGACGGTTAAAAGGCCGAAAGCTATCAAGATACCTTATTATTTTAAATCATCTTGATACCCCTCCTAGATAACCCCCCACCCCCAAAAGCAAACAAATAAAAGAACGCTGTGCCAAAACTTTTATTCGTGGTAGGCATTACAGCCAGTGATATCAATTTGGAATAAAAGAAGCCCTTACATCCCTATACATTTTTCCCCCAACATTAATATGCACTGTAAGTGTTTTTGCTGGAGTACTACACACTGTTCATCACAATGCCTTAATAAGATACATTGTAACTGGATGATAACATCCCTCAGCACACAGAGAGAGAGGCCCGCCTCCTCCCTCAAGCCCCGCCCCCAAATGAAGTACTTAGTCAAAAGGGAGATAACTACTTAAAACTTTTGACCGAGAGGCTTGTTTATCACATATTTGCAAAAAGTAGTTTTGTTAACAGCTATTTTCCCCAACAACGGAATGGTGTGAATTCCACGGCGAGAGAGGGGACGATACTGTATCGTTTTGCATCCACTACAACGACAGTACCTTCAACCAAGTTTACTTGGGGGCATTTTCTGAAGATCCTGTATGGTACGTCAGCTCGATTTCAGGCGATAGCGCACTATATAGTTTAGATGTCGTTTAGCTTGTTTTCTAGAAATAACGGGTGTGCTTAAAGACCGTCCTGCATCCACGCTTGGTGTCTGTGACTATTGTAAACAACCTTTTTTCACCGCTGTGCGAAGCGCGTTAAAACCCTTCTTGAACATCTGTGTGGTGAAGCGGTTGACAGTCGTGTAGTCTTCCTCGCTGTCAGACTCACACAGTTGGCCGCTACTAACCCGTGTTGATTGTCCATCTTTGCACTGCTTTGTCACTATTTATTTGAAAAAAACAAACCCGGCAACAACCAAACAAACAAAAAACCTCGGGAGTGTTTAGACTGCTCATCCAATGCATACAAGACTGTCCCATGCGGTTGAAAGATTGTGATTTGGTATCAGGCCAGGATCTCCAGCTTGATGAAACTGAGTGACTGTGGATGGGTGAACTATTTTCAGTATCTACACACGTAATAATGATGAATCTTGGAAATGAGTTCCTTTGTCCCATAGCACTGTTTGTAGGAATAATGAGACAGCCCTGATAGCTGTACATTGCTGCATCAGCCACTTTTATTAGAGGTAAGGATATTAATGGATATCGGTGATGCTTTCAACCATCACTATTAATGGCTAATGCACCATTAATGAGTACAATGAGTACATTGATTGACTTGGACCACCTCTTAATCTTTAGATGTCTCAGGCATAACTAAGGAATTGGAATTTAAGTCTAAACAGATTATTGGCCAGTAATTGAATGTTTTATGCTGCCCTGATGGCCTGTTGGTATCTGCCTATATCCACTGGCTTTTTGTTGTTATTGAGAAATGCACTGTTGTGCATGGTAATTGTAATGCTAGTCAAACTAGGCATGGTGACATTTGTTAATTGTATGTCAAGGTTAACTATTAAGAGCATTGTGTCTTTTCATGTTTAAAAAAAAAAAAAAATTAAATTAAAATTAAATTAAATTAAAATGGCCAATTCAATACGTTTTTGAAGAAACATCTGCATCAGCAGATAAATCAGTACTTTTGCTTTCTTTGTAACCTAACAATTAGTACTGGGCCAAAAGTGCTGAATAAATCAGGACTTAACATCACACTGATAGATTACAAACCTTTATTTGCAATTTGTCACAGATATAGTTTAAAATATATTTAAATATGGTTCCAAACATTTAGACTACTTGAAGTGGGCTTCATTTTTTTGCCACACTTAAACAGCCTCAAAGCTGGAAGCATCTCTTAAGATAAATCAAGCGGTCCACATGTTTTTCAGGACTGGACATTGTTTTCTCAGGTCTGTTTGCTCATAGCTAGTATTTCAGATTGTCTTATGGTGGCTATTATGATTGCAGAACAATGGAAATACAGGACCTTTTGCAATGGGTCAGCAGAACTCTGCTGCTGTTTGCTGCCCAAAGCTCATCAGGATTCAGAAAAAGCAGACTACTTTATTTCAAACATAGATGTCATCTCTGACTCAGTCAGGTTAGGTTGATGATATTACTAAATCTGAGGCTTTCAACTGAAAGAAACAGTGTATAAATCTTGCCTGTAGACACTTTGATTTTGCTCTGTGATTTGGCTCAGCATCAAGGAAACATGTGCTTGTTTAGGTTGGATAGCCTTACTTAGTTTAATTTGACTCTTAATTATAATACCTATACAGTATACAAAAGTATCTGTGTGCTTGATTTTGTGGACAGTGTCCAATTATGTTGGAAATGTATAGATTTCCCAGCCAAGTGCCTGGTAATAGGAGTGTTGATATAAGATCTCTTACCATTTCATATCACTACATAATCCTTAAGAGGCAAACTGGTTTCAGGTAAAGGTCATGGTCACTAAGTAAAGACAAAAAATACATTTTGGTTATGTACCATACAGTGTAAACCGCTGTACATGACACATTCATATAGACAGGCAAAGAGACACCAATGGAAGTAACACATATTTATGTGTAAACCTTGTATTGTGTTGTCCCTTCTTACTTAGGATTTTGTGATCATAGAGACATCAATCCTGGTTTAAGACTCCTTTATTGAATGTATGCAGTTGCAATGGTATAGGCTAGGCATTTAACCTCGAATTGACCACAAGTCTTACAGAAACAATTGCATTAGGCTTCAGTTTCAGTAGCGTGCAGCTCTTAGTCTGGGGTCTGCGTGGTTTGATGTATTTTCCAGATCTTGTGCGAGTGAAATAGTTTCTCTGCTTAGACGGTCAGGGTTGAAGAAAAGTCACATGAGGTGATTTGACTGTTGCTGCAACAAAACCAGCACCATGTATCCGCTAGAGTAAAACCCATGCAATCAACCCAAAACCAGTTCATGAGACTTTGGTCTTCGGGTCAGTTTGCCCTGGCAACAAATAGTGGAAATTGTGCTACAACTTATTCAGAATTCAGTGTAATCTGTTGAAATAAAGACACCAGTACATTTCTGTCAGCTCTCTCATTCATTCTCTACCACAGCATCAGCCCTCCTTCCAGTCTGCGGTGCAACAGCAGAGTGAGATGATACTTTGTAGTTATGTTTCAGTCCTGGATGTCACTTTCCTTTGATTTGGTCTTTGGCTCATAGAAGATAGCCAACACAGTTTGCCTCCATTTAGTCAGAGGGAGGAGACTCGGAGGAAAGGGGGACATAAATCAAAGGAAGGGCACTAGCTCTCCTTGACTAGCTGGAAGTGTAATATTTGTCGTGATCTTTCAAAATGACTTCCCTGCCCCCGCAGCTGCCGGAGAGAGAGAGAGAGAGTGAAAGACCCTTTTGTCCTTCCCAGCTGCTTGCACCGCTGAACGATGCACCTTCGTGCTTTTGTGCATCTCGGTTCCCAGTCGCCCTGTATGGTTCACCTCCAGTGAGATAGGTATACTTAAAGCCTCCATCTGTTTCTCCCACTCTGTACTCTTACAGGTCACAGAGGGTAGAGCCCAGCATGCCTACTCACGAATGACTGCTGTTCCTGTGTCTGTTCTGTTCACAAGTATTCCTTATTTGTCACGTTTTACGGATGCACCAGTTGCAGTTTTGTTCCCATGAACTACATAGAACTTCTGAACTTTTCCTGTGGAACCCACGTTTTCTATGTTATTTTCTTGCGACCTGAAGCTTATTTTGTAGGGTATTATGTACGCCAAATATTACAACATTGTAGGATTACTAACATACTAGCCCAGAGTGTTATATTTGCTCTTTTTTATATTGCAGGGGTTTGGGAAGGCTTTGGCCGCATCACACAGCCAATAACCTCTTATATCATTTTCTCCAGAATCATTTAGGACCCAATTTAATCTTTCTGCAATCCAGCCTTAGTCCTGGTTCAGACTTTGAAAAAAACCTTGATCTGCATTATTGAACGGAGCAGCTCATACACTCTCTTAGAACTTAAAACTTAGAAGTGATGCTAATACTTGTGAAATCTGAAAGGTTTATGTAGCGGTGTGTTCCTGAGCTGCTTTTGCTTTTGCTCTGTAGTTTGGAAAATCCTCTGCTCTTTTTAGTCTAATCCTCACAACTCACTGCTATGTTGGCAAAGCCCGTGACATCCTTGCTGTCTGGCATCGGAAAAATGATTCAAGAGCGGCCTCTATGCTGGATAACTATTGATACAAGTGATTGATAAACTGATATTGCTTCCATTTGTTTTGAAGCTTTGTCAAATGCATTAGGACAGTTACCCACCTTTGGCTAAGAAAATTAGATGACCACATTGATAGATACGTGTGCCTAACACGTAATAACTCTACAATAGCATTTAAGTGTATTGTTTGGTGTTATTAGAGTGTTTAACAAGCTAGGCCATAAAAGTCTTAAATACCTTGAGCCTACAGCTGTGGTGGCAAACAAGATGCTTGGGAATGCAGGATGCGTCAGTCAGTTGATTGACTTTCTGAAAAGGAATGACTTAACATATGAATACCTTCATTCTATACACGTTCGTTCATTCATAATGACACATTTACAAAGCCACAAGCTTGACTGACCTTAAAATCCAATAACCCCAATTCAAATCCTGCCACGTTTTTTCTCTCAGGGGCTTTATTGGCAGGCCCACGTACATAAACCACAACATCGCAATGATGATTCCTGTGTCTGTATTTTAAGGTCACATCTAAAAAGTCTGGTTTACATAGAAGTGACTTTTTATAGAAAAATAACGAACCTAAAACTTGGACTTAGAACGCATTCTCTACAAGGACAAGACTGATTTGAGATGTCTCCATGTTATTGTCCTTTTTAACAAGTAAATATGGTCCCATTCCATAGTTGCTTCTGCCATTCAGATAACAAGATACCTAGTTATTGTCTGTATCACAGGCGTGATAAATATTGGTGTTTTTATTCTTTGCTACTCGATACTGCTTACTATGTATACAACAGCAACAGCAGTGTTTTCTTTGTGAAGCAGTATGGAATTCCCTATATCTCCAGAAAGCTTAGCCTGTGTTTTCATTTGAAATACAGCACGTCATGGCAGCATCAATATTTAAGGGACCTGGTGCAAGATATATAACAAAATATGTAACAGTCAGCAGAAAATTGTTGAGAAGCTGTGGCCTTTATTTCCCATTGTCTTTAGAGTCCCATTCGTTTGTCCTCATAAGGCCCAACACCTTGTTAAGACACTTCAAATTGGTTGTGGCTCTCATTTTTGTTACCTGTAACGCTTGCTACAGTATCGTCCAGAAAAATTATTTATTTATAGATAATAATGACTGAGACAATAGCCTGGTTTTGGATACTAACACATTTTCAACATATCTATTCAAGGCGGTTAGGACGCAAAATAGATTTAGCGTGTAAACAGCTTGGGGGGGACCCCCTGCCCCATAGCATACCCTTTTTTGCCCTGCCATGGTGTTCAGTGTGTGGGGTTGGTGGATTAGTCAAGTTAAGAGTTCAACCAAGGTCGTGCTGTTTAGCACCATTGCACTAAGCTGCTTACTCAAGAAAGACCCCACTGGAGAATCCCCTATATCCTGACGCTCACAATTAAAAGTGTGTTAAATAACCTGTGGCATGTTCAGAAGGGTTTCACACCCGGCAAGCCGGTCAGCCATCCCCATGCTCCTCCTCGGAGAGCTCTCGCTGACCGGGAATGGGCGCTGCGATCCTTTGAAGCTTGCGTGACTCCCAATTAGCTGTCCCAGATTAATCCCCTGGTCTCCGGACCGTTGTCTCCCCTGTCTCGTCTCATCATCCCCCACGGGGCATATAGGTAGAGCCCAAGTCCCCACTGTTTGACTATGCTGGGATTACAACCGGCCTCCTCTGACCTTCTCTGCTTCTGTTCTCTTTGCAGCTGCGGCTCGAAGCTGACCTTCTTGAGACAGCTTCATACGAGGGCACCCTTTTTAAACACCAGGAGGAAGGCCTGTTCACCCACCTTCCCTGCTTTGGAAGCTGCGTGATACTAACACAATGACTGGAATATCCATAATTCCCTTGTTGCTTCTTGCAATATGTCGCCCGGCATCTGCAGGTAAGTTTTGTCTCACTGCTTGTTTGTAGGTGAATGAATGAAGTTGCTTTGTCACATATACAGTAGATACATATGTTGTTTGTGCGTGCATGCATTAAAATAAATATTCATGTCAATGGTAGCAACCTGTTCAAGTATGGAGTAAGGAAGGCATAGCATTAAGTATTCATTATGCATTGAAGACTGCAATTGAAGCACCAGGAAGTCCGATTTGCAGGCCTCATCACGGAGGACGTGGTGTTGCCTGTTTTGTCAGGTGATCGCAAATTTCCCCACACCCTGGGATTTTCCACTGTTTCTTCCAGCATGTCTTTCTAGACACTGCTTGTCAGAGTAGTGAGTAACATTACATTAAGAAAGCGCTGACAAGTTCAATCTCATAGCCCAAACACTCAGCGGGTCCACATCTATCTGTCAGATTGATTGGAATGTGCCAAAAAAACCAGTAATTTACAGCTACTGGCCAGACAAACCGAGGAAAGAGAGAAAAACAGATAAACAGGTACAAAGATAAATGCATGCTCTTCGAGAGATCATACTCATAAAATGTCAGCACCATGGATAATATAATTTACTCCTCTCAGCTTAAGGTTGAAACAGACTCCTGCGAAGGGACACGTAAACATCTCTGTGTAGGGAAACGGAGAAGGGGTTTGTGGCCAACTGGCCAGCCGGCCGAACTGGTGGAAATCTTCGTTCACCCCCCCTCGATACACGGTCGCCTGTAGTTTTGCAATTAAGTGAAGGTAGACTAGGGCCACTTCTGAAGCATCTTCTTCCTCCCGTGTCCCGTGTCGTGCTCCTTCGCCGCAGCCATTGCCGACGTTTTGTTTGTTTTGGATTTCACCGTTGGAATTCATCTCCGGTTCCGTCGTCTCCTCCCGCCGCGACTCGAGAGCGCCGCCATGCGCCAGACCTCAAGCGGCCGCGAGAACAGGGGCGTCTGTTCGCGGGCGCCGCGTTTGACAGCTTTTCGGGGCAGGCTGCGCAAAACACGCCAAATTCGACTTTGTTCGGAACGCACCGGGGCCTTCAATTGGCAGACAAGCATGTGCACATCTGCGGAGGAGGTTCACGAACGTACGCGTACATATAGACGTTGGAGTTGAAACAAAGCTTTCTCCCGCTGCGCATCTCACACACCACGGGCCAATACCGGTTAAAGACGAATACCTCTCGATTTAATAATTTTCATGAACTTACATGTTTCGCAGTCCTGTTAGCGCAGTGTTTCCTACACGTTGATTACATTTGGGTGGCCTGCCTTCTCTGGAACGAGGCGGCTGGTGTTTTCATGCCTGATAGTCGCTTTGGGCTATTATATGAAACATTTGTCTTTATCCTCATGAGGTTCAAACCACACTTGAGAATTGTTTCTGACTACAACATAAACAATAGCCTTGTAGACAGCATCTGCTGTGGGCAGAGCAAAACAGTGTTCCTCCAACAATGCCAGGATCTCCAACACAATGAGTTCATGTATGTTTTCCACTGAATTCTTCCACATGGAACAAAATTGCCAGCATTGTTACACTGTGTCACCAGGGACAGATGGGTATTTACAGTTAGACGGCCACACCCTTCTTATAAAGTGCGCTGCTGTTGCCTCCAGTATGGTGACTGATTTATTGACAATTCTTGAGATGCTCTCACATGGTCCGACCGGTGTTTTTTTTTAAATGGCACGAAAGAGGTAATTGGTCCGTTTGTAAGGTTTGAAAATCTACATCATCACTATACTCCATCTTACACAACTTCATGGTGGAAAATGAACTACTATGTTAACTGTCAGCGGCGGCTTTATCATATGTTTTTTTTATTTACCTTTTTTATGCATAACCACTTAAGCATATCTCTGACCTCCTCTCACTCTCTCTCTCTCTCTCTCTCTCTCTCTCTCTCTCTCTCTCTCACTCACTCTCCTTTGTATTCCTCTCTAGTTTCTCTTTTTTTTTATCTCTCTCACTGTCTCTCTCTCTCCCTTTCTCCCTATCATCTTGCAGCATCTGTGTAAACAGTCACATCTGCCCTCTAAACTTGTCAGGAGAGCTCTTACGTAATGTTTAGATTTGTCTGTGATGAGCCTTCTTTCGTCGTAATGCAATCCAGGACCCGGGCCTCCCATAACTCTTTAAAAAGTCAGACTGAAAGCACCTTAATGTCCGTATTCCAAGATTCTGCTCTGCTGCTTCGCTCTCTTCGTGCTGTTTGTAGTTTTTCTTTTTTTCCACTAGTCCTACCATTTTACGTGTGCTTTTCCTCACCTTGCCAGAACGTTTGGTTTTTTTTTTTTCTTCTCTGAAGGATATATTACGGACCTTTTTTTGCAGACGTTAAGTTTCGCAATGAAATAAAGTCATGCGGGAGTCATGCCAGATATTAATTTGAGGTGGTTGCCAAAAACAACTCCGGCAGGATGCTGGTTATACTGGAGGTACAATGCTAAGCTGCTGGTTCACTGGAAAACACACAAGAGATGCTTTCTTCTCCGCTCATGTCATTCTCTCATTCGCTATCCTGTGACAGAAGTGGGAATCTATTAGCGGGAATCTCTCGTCAGCCATTCTGTTTAAGATGGAGCACGGCGTACTATTATGAAGTTACTGTAATAAAGTACTGTAATAAAATGAAGACGGACACCCAGAGAGAGAATAGCGTCCCTTGTATTCACTGTCCAGTCATTCAGCTTTAAGACTTTTAAATACAAATGCTTAGTTTGAATGTTAAAGCAGCTACAAGCAAGTTTGTGAGATTTTGTTTTTGGCGACCCCTTGAGTTTCCTAGTGGTATTGTTTATTTTACATCACTGTCGCAAAGACGGCCAAGATGCTTTTTCTTTTCTTTTTCTTTTTTCAACTACACACTTGCATTTCTTTACGAAGCTCAGTGGAAAAAAAAGAAGCAAGGCTGTCAAAAGAAGAGGACTAAACATGTTCACAGAAGAGGCTCTTCCCGTTTTGAGACGGTACCCGGTGGCACACATTGCATAGTGAATACGTTGGTTTCTAGGGAACCAATGGAGACAGTGTCACTCTTCCATAGCCGTTACAACATGCAATCAGAATTGATTTAATAATATGTTAAAGTAAAAATCCTGTCATTTGTGTAACTTTCGCATTGCTATCAGACCCCCTCACCCTGCCAAAAGCAGTTGTAATGGTTTTCCCCCACAGTTGAACAAAAGGTTGGACCATAAATCCTCATCTACTGTATATATCCACAATGCTTTCTTAAGGCCTGCAAGAGAAGGGGGGACGGCCAGAATGCATTGTGCAACCGCTGTAATCTGAGAGGCGGGGGGGGAGTCAGGGGGAGGAGAAAGGCAGGCGCAGGCGTGGGTCGTCCGGTCCAAATCGACACACTCCACACACTGACAGCGTGCCAAACCGACAAAGTTCCTCCCAGCACGCTAAACCAGATGTTGCCCCTGTGATTCATGCGAAGAGCCGGAGCAGCGCGGCACAGGGCTTGTGCGCTTCTAGGGAGTGTGGCAGGGATGTTTACATAGCAACGG
>OMKK01030421.1:0-17775 GCA_900302305.1 Polymixia japonica | reverse complement strand
CTCGCTTCCTCCCTCTCCAGAGAGAAGAGGGGAAGTTCCACTTGGCTGAATCCTCCTTCTTTCATTCATAAGGAAACAAGGGAGGGAGGGAGGGAGGGAGGGCAGGAAGGGCACACTGGGCTGTGTGTCATCCATCTTCCTTCTCTCTCTCTCTCTCTCTCTCTCTCTCTCACCCTCTTCTCTGTCCGTCTCCGTTGGATCTGGTACTTGGAGAGGATGTGGCCATGGCGTGTATCAGCAGGGTGCATATTTTGGAAAACAGACCTCTGTGTGTGCGCGTAGCACTAGACCCTCATTCACGATGCCGGAGCACGGAGCAACGCGTTACGCAACATCCACGATAACACAAGAAGCGCACAGAGGAGACGCGGAGCAGGCTTAGCTATACGCGCGACTCCAGTTAAACGCGCGCGCGCCTCAGTTTAATACATGCTAGCCCCATACAGCTGTTCTCCTCTGTCTGACAGTGTTTGTGTAGAGTAGACCTCTGACCTTAGCACTCTCTCTCTCTCTCTCTCTCTCTCTCTCTCTCTGTCTCGCTCTCTCTCACTCTCGGTCTCTCTCTCTCTGTCTCGCTCTCTCTCGCTCTCTGTCTCTCTCTCAGGGGGAGCTTGGAGCCCCTGGCCCATGTGGAGTCCCTGGCCTTATTGTGAGTATTAAAAGGGCCCACCACACTTTCTCCACGCTTCCAGAACATTCTCTAGGGGCAGTCAGCTCAGTTTGTCAATATGTTTTGCATTGTTTTTGTGGTGAATTAAGAATAAGTGTAACTGACGCACAACAAGTAAAAGATCTCGGTCCCGTCTCTCTGATGAGCTGTGCAGAATCTGGGGGTGACGTTGGTCACCGTGTTTTTATAGGAAGATCTGCACATGCGGTGTTCTAAGTGTGTGTTTTGTGTGTGTTGTTGGTGGCAGGGAGACATGGGCCCCGTCGGCATGATGGGCTTGCCAGGACCTCCGGGACTCAAGGTAATCCACTAAACACTAGGTTTGTTTTGGGGTTGAATATTTTCCTGTGGATTTCCAAGTTTTACATCCCAAGAATAAATCTTGATTTTACGGGATTTCCCATCAAAACCAGAAGTGCCAGTATAAATACTGTAGAACCATCAGACGAGTTAACGTGCGATTGTAAGGTCTGTTATACATCGCGTGTTGTACGTAATGAGTCCACTTGTTGAACATTTGATCCTATTTGCAGATTTTGCACTCTGCCTCGTTGACATTTGTTTTAATGAAAGTCTGCCACGCGGGTTAAGTATGTATGAGCTGACATTTGGATAGGCAAGCTACCGGTATTTAAAGAGTAGAGCTATTTTTATTACCGTATAAACTAATAAGGTCACACGTGTAGATTCTCCATCAGTAATGCATGCGTTTTGAAGAAATTGCGATGTTTTTTTTTTGCGTAGACGCGTTTCACACACTGAGTTTGGAGAAAGCAGGGCGGCCGTTTAGAAGACGGATTAATGAATTGCAATTCGTTTAACAGCTAAATTTTATATCAAGCTGTTTATTAAAATATGTCGCAATTAACCTGGTTTCTCGTAATTATTTATCCCGGGAAAAGGAAATGGTTTCGGGGGATCCGGTTATGTGGGTTCCTGGTATTCGATCCTAGTTTGTTTCCCTGTTTGGTCTTGATTTGTGTTAAAGGAATAACGTAGTTGGATTTCACTTACATTTACATTTTAGCTGACGCTCTTATCTACAACTATAACGTGGGAGCCGGTTAGGGGATTCCAGTGCCTTGCTCAGGGACACTGAACCCCCGAGATCGACAGGACACACGGCCGCTGCTGGAAATAGTGGCTGTTGTGTGGATCGAACCTGTGAACTAAAAGAAGGTTCATTAAACACTTGGCCTGCAGCCTGGGTATATAAACGCTAGTTAACAGAGGAACACCAGGGCTGCTCATTCATCGCGTTTCCGTTTTTTGTTTATTTTTCTTTCAAGGGAGTACCCGGAAACCCAGGGGAGCCAGGACTGAAAGGTGATAAGGTGATCTGAATATGTCTTTTTTTTTAGTCTATTTACTTAATCTTAATCCATGCACACTTTTTTTTGGGTTCTCTGTGTTTTTCTGTAAAATGTTCTATGTATGCAGCTATGGCCCTGTCTCCAAGACAAATTTCTCCCAAGGGAGACAAATAAAGAAAACCTTGACCTTGACCTTGACTAAAGATGACCACATCACATACGTGCAGCCCTTACTCTGGAAGATGCTAACAGGCAGCATGAAGCTATCAGTACTCACAACGGTCACGTTGATTGACTTAGTTCAATCAACATTCTGATTAAAGTTTTTTTTTCCATATTTTCTTCAGGGGGAAGTCGGTTTATCAGGAGAGCAAGGGGAGTGTGGATTCCAAGGAGACAAGGTACGTTCTGTTTAACTTCACCTCGTAGACGTTTGATTGCTGTTTTTCTATATCTGACTAGCTTGTTTATTTATGTGTAACTTCTTCTTTTGTGACACCTGACCCAATTGTTTGTCTCACGGGCTTGTGGTCTTATTTTACAGGGTATCCAGGGCTCACCCGGGTTGCCAGGTCCTCGTGGAAAACCCGGACCACAGGTATTTTACTACCTTCATTCGGATACTAGCTATTGCCAGAAGTCTGTTCGTCTGCTACGACCAGAGAAACATTATCCAGTGTTGACGACGATCTCCTCGAGTCCTCGTTTGCTGGCACGGAAAATTTGCCCCGAAGCTTTCCTGTTGGATGACATAACCCATCAGCAGCCAATCACATGCTAGCGTTCCTATATGTCCCGCCTGTTGCTGCAACAGGATTAGCATTATACGTAGCAGTCACCTAGCTAACAGCCATGGCGATGTGGTGGGTTGTGGTCTCGCTGCAGAGTTAGGATCACTATGATTAGAGAACGGGTTAACCCATAGGCCTGCGAATAGCCATGGTATCTTCATGGGGTCATAGAGTGTACAGAGGTCTGTAATAACATCAAGGTCCTTCTTCGCATTTCCTAGGGGAAACCTGGTGACCAAGGCCCCACTGGTTTACCTGGCCCTCCTGGTCCAGAGGTAAGAATCTGACCTTTTACCTACATTTTATTAACCATTTCTAAACATATTAACAAGTTCTCTTTAGCTGCACTGAGCAATATCGATTCTATGAAACCCTACATGCAGAAAAGCACGCTGCTGTGTTGAGGTGAAACTACGGTTTATTTTCGCAGGGTTTTCCGGGAGACATTGGGCCACCGGGTCACAATGGCCCCGAAGGGTCAAAGGTTAGTATAGTGGCATTATTCCCAATGGATCAACAATCTTTATGCAGCTGAATTGAAGGGGAAGCTCACTTTCTGCATTGCGGTCCACAGGGGAAGCCAGGGTCGAGAGGTTTACCTGGTCCGAGAGGAACATCTGGACTAGAGGTGGGGTTGACCTCTAACACACTGAGATCTGCAAAGCATTGCGTTTTCCTTCGCGAGTCACTAGAGGAAATGCGAAAGGATGACACTGTCCCTCCTCCTGACCTTTTGTCACCATTTTTTGTTGCCAGGGTGATGAGGGACCACTTGGGCCATCTGGAGCCGCTGGGCTGGAGGTGAGTGCTGATTTGATGAGCTTTGCGGCTCCTGGCCAATTAGAAAGCACAATAGCACAGTTAGCTTGTAGAACCGCAGATTACACACCAGGGGGCCGTGCGTCGGTCTAACTTTAGCTTTAGCGGAATAGCTATGACCAGTAATGTATGGTAAGCCCTTGGCAGAAACATCTCCATTGTTCTTAAGCTATTTTGAAAGACATCCTATTGCGTAGCGTGCATTCATATCACCAGATTGGTTAGCAAATTGCTATTTACTCTTTTCAGTGATGAGTAAAAAAAACTCATCACTGTCAAGTATGATAGATTACGAAACAATCCCTTCCTCTTTCAACCAATGAAAATAGATTGTAGGGAGCCTCGCAGCTCTCTGTGTTGCCAATCAGTGAATATCATTTCTTTGGTGAAGATACAGTCCAGAGATACTTGCCCACTGCATTCATTTTGACAGGCCAGTTCACCCAAACAATGTCACTAATGTGATATCATCTTTAAAGAAGAAAACATCTAGAGTTACACATGAAATGTAACAGCTATTATGAAATGATGACTCACTTTGTCCCCTTTGCCACTTATATTTCTAAGCCGTTTAAGTCAACCATAGAGAGATTTATATGCTGTAATGATAAACATCTGGATGAAGTGGCCTATTATAGATGCTTTGCAAGCCAAACGTAGGACTTTTTGGATCACTTTTGATTTCGTTATACTGTAAACTGGAGCCATTGTGTTTGGCTCTGTACCTGTGAAATAATGTCCTCCCTGAGGACAAATAAACTATCTATCTATCTATCATAGTCTATATAAAACATTTATCTGAAGCAGTCCCAGGTTAAACAATGGTGGCAGACTCATCCAATCAAAGTCGCCCAAACTGCACTCCCCTCATTGGCAGTGGTTGAGTCCAATTTGCTGTCTCAGAGTGTAGCCCATAATCTGTAAACTGACAACAAACATAATTGACCCAATGACTTTTGTTAGTAATAAGCAACCCTTGATGCTGCAAACGGCTCTTTGTTGAGCTTTGATGGATTTATGGATCGTTGAATTTCTTGAAGGAATGTTTTTGTTTCGACATCCATTATCGGTTTGTTTTGAACCGCGGTCACTCGGGGGACAACAGACTGACAGACTGCGCCTCTTAAAAGAGGAATAGTGGATTCGTCGTTTGTGCTGGGGACCTGCAGTACAGTTCGATGTGTCATTTTCGCTTTCTGTTCAGGGCAGACCTGGGAGGCAGGGATTCCCTGGAACGACAGGCCCAGATGGACTCAAGGTCAGGCCTAATAGACTCGCACCCGCCGTCGAATCACTGTCACCTTTAACCGAACGCACTCTTCCCTGCCTCTCTCTTTTTTTTTTTCTTTTTTTTTTTTTGTGAACACGTATAATCCGAATGTGTGTAAATTCTATGTTAATTCTCCGTTACCGCAGGGGAATGGACCTCTAAGCAAATTGTCTTCTGATCTGAACTAGAAAACAAAGGCATGAATACGTTTGCGATATGCTAATCAGATCCTCTGCTGTAGGGCGAGACCGGGATTACTGGCGAGGTCGGCAAGCTTGGCGAGAGGGTAAAGGATTTTCTATCGCTCTCGCTTTCTCTTCCTCTCTCTCTCTTCCTCCTCTCTCTACTAGTTTATGTTGTATGCGCGTCTGTGCGTGTGTGTGTGTGTGTGTGTGTGTATGTGTGCTGGTGCCCCTTAGCTCTGTGGCTGATTATGAGGAAATATAACAACTGTAATGGAATCATGAGACGTAAGAGGAAATACGACGACAGTCTCATCGTGTTCTCATCTCGCTCCCCAGGGGCTTCCTGGCTTCGTCGGGCCAGTCGGTGAGACAGGCATCACTGGAGAAAAGGTTCGCCAGGGTCTTTCTTTGTCCCCATTAGTTTTGTCGGGGTTGGGGGTATTGGTGTTGATCCGTTGTTGTGTGATGTGATGTCGGTCTTATAATGGCGTCTGCTTCTTCAGGGGGACCGAGGAGAAACGGGCCTTCCCGGGCCTCCAGGGGAAAAGGGAGCCATGGTAAGGAGTAAGTCTTGACCCCGTCTGTCCTCCCGGGGGCGTTCGACTCCACGTGGGTAGAGTACAGGGTGTGATGCGATGCTTTGAGAGGCTGGATTTAGGACGTGCTATTTAAAACTCCATCCAGTTAGTGATCAAACAACAATCATCAAATGAGATGATCTGAAAACAAAACAAAAAAGTTTCATTATTAAAGGTGCTATCAGTAAAAATCAAATAAATCGAATTACCACATTGTATGGTAAGATGGTCTGAAAGCTTCCCCTCTCGCTCTGTTGTGTGATTGTGTCTCAGTGGTTCTGTTTCTCTCTACTTCCTGGTCTTTGTTTTGGTTTGACGACCCGTCAAACAGACCCTCCCCTCAGCCTGAACAAGCCTGAAACACTGTGCTTCTTGTTTTGGTTTGTTATTGTAGTTCAGCTCGCCAACACTAGAGCGATGACCTTACTGATAGCACCTTTAAAGTGGGAACTAATTTGTTTTGGGTTTTTTTGTCATATAGAGTGTAGCTATTAATTGGCTGAGTTAAAGTTGTGTTTTTTTCCCACCAGGGTCATCCTGGAACTCCTGGGGAGAGTGGGCCAGCTGGACCCCAAGGGATCCCAGTGAGTTCACTGTGATCAGGGTTAACTCTTTTCTAAGAACAGTCAAACTTTCTTTGTAGTTTCTTGAAGGGCTTTTTTTTTGTTTGTTTTTTTGCACTCAATTTGCTGCTTAGTTTATGTTGTTGCCCTTCTTTGTGTCCTTATGATCCTCTTCTCCTTTGTTCTCCTTCATCTTCCTTGGTCTTTGATTGCTGTGTTTGTTTACATCTCTGGATTCTGCTAAATAATCTTTCCTGAGACATATCTGCGAAAGCACAAGCTGTGACTTCCGACTTTGTTTCTTTTAAGTCTACTTAACAGTAGTTAAGTTCCTGGCCTTGCAGCTTTTTGCAGCTTTTGACACCTAAGAGCGTGCTACAAGACTACAACAGCGGTAGTGTCACCCTTGAAATATTAAACACGGGTGAAAATGGGTGTGATCAAGAAAACGTACAGGGATATCCAGCTATGCTTCTCATGTGTGCATGTATTTTAATAACTCCGTGTAGTGAGGACAAGATGAAGATGAACCACGGTGGACTGTAACTAGCATCCTTTACATCTTACATTGGTTTGGCCTGTTCTATCCGTAATCTAAGACGATGTTTTCACCCTCCTTCAGGGGCCTTCTGGTTCACGGGGAGTTATCGGTGTCAGAGGACCCAAGGGCAGGCGGGTAAGATAGTAAAACCTTCTCTTTCTATGTACTTACTACAATAATATTTCTTACAAGAAAAAAGTCTGTTGCAGCCTTGCTGCTTTACCAAGGTACTTTAAAGGTGCTATCTGTAATATGTTCAAATTAAATAAAAAGTAGAATTACCATATTGTATGGTAAGATATAGTATAGTGGTGATGGTCTGAAAGCTTCCCCTCTCTCTCTGTTGTGATTGTGTCTCAGTGGTTCTGTTTCTCTCTACTTCCTGTTCTTTGTTGTGCTTTGACGGTCCGTCAAACAGATCCTCCCCTCAGCCTGAACAAGACAACACTGTGCTTCTTGTTTTGGTTTGTTGGTGTAGTTCACCTCACCAACACTAGAGTATATACTGTATATATACAGTAAACAAAAAACATACATCTGTGACTACTTCAATAACGTCAATGTTTTAACTTCAACCTAGCTAATATCCAAGCTAGGTTGCTACATAAATGCTTACCCTAAAATAACATGAGGGAAAGTTACATTAGATCCATTAGTAAAGCGCATTACTGAGTTCTGACATGCAAAAGTCAATTTTCTAAAATCTTACATTACATTCCCTGGAGCTTCGGTTGCACCTGGAGATATGTCCATAGATGTGTCTGCAAAACACAGCAGAATCCTAATGTTAGCAGGCTCTAACAAAATTAAATTTCCTACTATGTGAAAATAGCCCTTGGTTGCACAGTAGGATCATTGGACTAAATGAATAATTGATTTAATGTGAATTTGCGGTATAATTAGGGTATTTCATTTTGGTTTTACATGGCTCCCTTGATAACATGGGCAGTTACAAATTTAATATTTAATAACCAAAAAAAGCTGAAAATTAAATCAAGGCTTTTGAAAATGCAATTGAGTTAAGTGTGATTAAACACACTCATCCTTGTTCTATTGTGGAAAGCTCTTTTTTTAAAAACACACTCAAAAGACCACCAAAGACTTTTACTAGAGTTGTGCATGCAAAGCATTGATATTATCTGCACTGAAAACAAACAGTATTATTTAACAGGACTCCAAAACAGGGATTATATGTAGAGCACCAGACAGATGATCTCGCCCCCTCTCATCTCAAATGAAACACTGCAATCTCTCCAACCAACCAGGTGACACATCTCCCAACAAATCCACTTTGTCTGGTTGAATTGATCTGGAGCAGAACTGATCACGGCTCACTCAACTTAAAATGGAGGATGGACTAATAACACTAAAGACCTATTCCGAAAGAAAATAATTGCAATAATTTCCCTTGAGTACAATGGACAGAGATGAGTACCTGTACTCAAATGTAGCAGTGGTGTGTTTCCTCTGCACTTCAAACAGCATTCAGAAAAGCCTATAGACCTCGTGTTACCAATAACCACTTTCCCTCTGGAGATGTTATCCACAGACTGCAGCCCCCTGCTAAGTTGCCAAGCAGCTGTTGGCCTTTCCGAGTTAAAAGTGTATTGTGTGACGACTTTATTTTCATCTATATGCGGCACTTACACGAACCCTCAGACAACACGCCCGTTCCGTTAAGGCTCCCTTGATTTGAAAGGCGAGGATGAGTCAGCTATAGGGCTCGGACCCACCCGTGACCTTTTCAAAAGCCTATGGTACAATATCCCCAGTGTGCAGTAGTTGAATACCACTGGCCCACTGCGTGTGATCATGGAAAGAAGATGCGGACAGTGTGTCTACAGTGTGTATTGAGCATGCTAAATTGGAGATGCCAAGTATTCGCAAACCGGCCGCAATCTTTTATGATGTCCCTCCACTGATGTCACAGTTCCCTAAACCGTTTTACATAGTAAAGCTATGACCTACCAGAGAATACCAAATGTGGATTACAAGATATAAACCAAGTGCTGTGTCTCTGTGCGCTTCAGGTCAGCGGAAAGGACTCGTAATTTCCGACGATATCCATCAATCACGGTTCTTCTTTTGTGTCCGTAGGGTCCGAGAGGTCCTGACGGCCCAGGAGGGGAGAAGGGGTCTACCGGAATGAAGGTGAGGACTAGGTCAAAAAGTCAAAGTTCACAGTGGTCAGTAACTTCACTTCGGACCCTCATAGTGGGTTTCACTGTGTGGCTCTTTGCTGGTCAATAGCATGACATAATCTGACAGAGACTTCCTTGTAGACTTCCTTATAACAGTGATTCAATGAATCAGTAACTTAACTTGTCACTTAGTCTAGTACTGAGTCTTAAAACCTCCTAAATTCTCTATAAAAATGTTCTTGAAGTGAAAAATGTACCACAGGTGACATGATTTCACTTGTTTCCAAATCAACTTGTGTAAATACTTTGCCACTTGCTCCAATAAAAATCAGACATGCATTGAAATCTTGGATTGAATCTTTGATTCATAGATTTTTTATAAATGCAGTTTCAGTGGGAAAAATCATGACATTTTTTATAAGCAGCTTTGTTCATGAGTCTGTAATTATAGCAACTGTTTTTATTATCTAAGGAATCGTTTAGGGACACTCTTTGCTAATGTCAGATCCAGTAACAGAACATTTAATCAAAGAGTCTTAAATATTGGTGCTACTAGTTGTTCTCATAATTGGGAAAATTTAAAGGTACTATATACGATATTTTGAACATTAATATAGCAGCAAACAACTGTTTGCTATGTAAAGATATAGTGGAGTAATGGCGTCCTGAGCAGAGAATGAAGTCACACTCCCTCTGTGTGTGTTGTAATCTGAGCTTCTCTGTTCTTTGTTTTGATAGCCGGTCCGGCTGCGTCCGCATGTCAGTGCATGTTAGTGCATAAGTGTGGCTGACGCCCATTTGTTTTGGTCTGAGATGTTGGTGCTCTAGTGCGACATCTAGTGGCTGAATATCGTATATAACTCCTTTAAACTTTGGGATTTAAGAAGGTTTAAAGGGAGTCTTGAGCAGAATCTGTTGAATGTTTTCTTTGCAGGGGCCTGACGGTCCACCAGGAAAAATTGGCTTCCCTGGGGAGATGGTAAGAAGAGTTAAGCTTCTCTATTTTCTCTTCATAACAGTTAATAACACTATTACCAGTATTTGTGCTGCTCCTGGTTAGACACTCAGGCGTGTGTTCTCTCAGGTCCTCAAGTTGAAAGTAAAAATGTCTAGTGCCGTGCTGTCCTTACTCTAACCCCAGATAAGTTTGACATCGTATAACAGCAAACTACACAAGAACATGTTGAACGTGTTGTTCACCTGTTGTGTCTATAACTTGTTTTTCTGTTTGCGTGGTTCTTCTACAGGGAAAGATTGGCGAGCCAGGTGAAGCTGGGCCCAAGGGATTTCCAGTAAGTGATTGAGCTAACAGAGGTCTCTTTTAGGTCAGTCGTGATTTTTGGGGTGGATGCATTGCATTCTAGGGAACAGCCTTTAGCGATGGATAAGAGAGGCTTGTGTGGGTGTGCGCTGTTATGCTAGCGGGCGTTGTAGCACTTCAACATAGGTTCATATGAATAGTAGTAGTGTATGTTAGAAATGACTGTGTTATTTCCAGGGTATCCAAGGATCCTCAGGACCTCCAGGAGCCAAAGGCATCGCAGGAGAACCAGTGAGTTCCAACACGAGTGTTGCCCATTTCGGGTCCTACTTTTAGAATCACCCTACTACTAAATCTTAGAAAGATAATCGTTTCTGTAGTTCTATCTCTTCTCTGCGGCCTCTGTGCACTACTTCCTGGAATCTTCTTCTCTGGTTTATTTACAAGGGGCAGAGGTCGTGGGGGTTGGAGGGCTCAGTGGACGTAGGACATGAGTAGAAACTATAGTGTCACATTAGCTGCATTGACCTCCTACTGTACCAAACACCTTTTCTCTTAGTGTTGCACATGAACTCTATATCTTCGGTATTACCTCGCTTGTACGCTGCTGCGTTCACTGCAGACTGGAAACGCACGCACTGGTCGAAATCCTTCGAAGAACCTAATCCTGCTTCTCTCATTCTGCCCAAGTCTTAGACACGAGGAGAGGAGAAATCAATTTGATTTACACCGTCTTCTTGGAGAGGCTGGTTTATCGTAGCTCGAGCTTGTCTCTATAACAGCAGGCTTGTTTCCATACTCTACAGAAGCTCTGGCTCCACGTTGCAAAGGCTCTCGACCGCCTAGATTAACTTATCTTTGCTTCTCACATTCTTTATCCTTCACCGTCACTTCAAACGTGTTCGAACAGAGATTGTCTGCCGTTTCTTTGAAGTCAGGCTCTGTACTGATGCCTCTGTCTCGATGTCGCAGGGGCCGACGGGGCCGTCGGGAACTGTGGGACCACTCGGGGAGATGGGGTTGAAGGTGAGCTTCGGCGTCTGAAGCGTGCTAAAGCTTGTGTTACCCTGTGTTGTTGTATTACCTCAGCTTTGAACACCGACGCAAATCCTTATGTTGTGACAGGGGCCACCAGGGAAGGTCGGAGACGTGGGTCTACATGGTGAACCTGGGGAAAAGGTGAATCTCCTTTAAGAGATCTTTTTTTTTTACTAAATGTCATAATCTAGTTGGTTTACACCACCAAGAGATCAGTGAGTTTACCATTGAATTTCTCTGCCTGACAGGGTGCCATTGGCCCAGCTGGAAACATCGGGGAGCAGGGTTTGATTGGCCAGAGGGTGAATATCCCATAATTCACTACTGTGTACATCTTTTAAGGCTCACTGCAGATCTTGGCAGCAAAAAAAATCTAAATAGCTGAACCTGCTGAGGTGTGCTGGATTTATCTCGACAACGCCTCGGAAAAAAAGGACACACTGGCAAAGATATAAGATAACCCGGCCAGCCCTCTGCTCTTTCAAGCATAATAGATGTATTCAGCCACTGGTTTGCCAGGATTTGTCTGATCGGGGATTATCACACTTATCTGTGCTGGCTCTGCTTGCTCTCCTCATACCACTTTGAAATATTTTATATCTGATATGATGATCCTCTTCCTGTCAGGGTGAGCCGGGAATCGACGGGGAGGCTGGACCTAGCGGACCTGACGGAGCCAAGGTAGGGGATGGAGATTATACACACTAGGAGATTGCAAATAATATATACAAACCCCAGGATTCATTGCAGGTTTTAATGTAAGATAATTGCTAGCTGATAAATAACTGCTCCGGACTTGAATGTTACCATGTGTGAAACCAAGTTACATTTTAATATGATGCAAAATAACCTTAAACAGCAATCAATATAATCTTAGTGCTGATTAGATCTGCACGGACCCTGTGAACTCTACGGTTTAATGGAACCATAGCTCATCAGCATTAGAGCAAGTCAAATGTTGCTTGTGAGACGTCGGCCTTTGCATATTTGGACAAGCGCTCTGTTGACGTTTAGTGAAAACAGACAGCGGGACTATTTTAAGAGCTCTACTGTCTGGCAAGCCCGGCTACAGAAAAACAGATACAGAGAAGCGCGGAAAGTCCGCCTATCGCTCTGAGGCCAAGCTGCTGGAAGGACGGCTTGACAGATCCACAAACAGGGTCCTGGAAGAGAGACTTACAAGGGCTAAACGAAAGCACGTAGAGCGTTCAGGACGAGACTAGAGCAGACCTGAGAGTTTGTACATCTTCATTCTGTACAGGATATCTTCTGTTAGTCGGGATAGTAAACTACATTCAGGCTTTCCTGGCTACGGATGCTGTGTAGCTCCTGGATGGAAAACCGCTGCTTCAGAGCTACTTTTGTAGCAGTTATTGTTAGCTGTTACTGCTGGATGAGAATCAGCTCAGTTTCATTTTAGTCAACCGACTGAAGGAAATTGAAAATGGGATTCAGTGAATGATAAGAGGATTCCATCATAATACACAATTAAAGAGTTATTACAGCACCTGTCTGTTTGGAGACACCCAAAGATAATTATGCCATCTGTGAAATTGTAAAAATCACACACCCTACGTTTCGTTGTGTTTGAGAGGCAGAGCTAAGAAGTTGGAAAGATAATGAGTTTTAGTTGTTTTGATTGCATAGGAGAGCTAACCAAATGTTATTTTTCAATCTTCTAAAGATGCTAATGCTGCTGTAATGGGTGTCTCCAGATTTAGTTTACATTTTGCAGTGTGATGCTTACACTTCTTATTCTACATTTTTTGTCAGTAGATTGAATATTCTAGTTCAATAGCCAGTTCAACATTTTGATTCAAATTGGAGATAACTTTAATCCTCATTTCTTGACTTTGAAATATCCTGACATTTTAAGTAAACTGTATTATCAAATTGGTTTCATGGGGCGTGTCTGTTGATATTTTAAGTTAACTATTATAACATAGGTTTGATGGTGCATGTCCGTTGATGTTTTAAGTGAACTATTATCACATAGGTTTGATGGTGCATGTCCGTTGATGTTTTAAGTGAACTATTATCACATAGGTTTGATGGTGCTTCTCTTCTCAGGGTGAAAAAGGCGAGGCTGGACCGGAGGGAGGGAACGGAGAGCGGGGTACAATCGGACTGAAAGGGAAGGAAGGACCCCCTGGGGCTCCCGGCCTGTCGGGCGTGAGGGTGAGTGTCCAAGCAGGCCATCTTTCACCCGTCAACTCAGATGCCCGTCAAACACAGGCCTTCCTGTCTGTTTACACAGGCTGCCTCTTTTCTTTCACTAGGGACAGGAAGGTAAACCTGGCAAAATTGGCGAAAGAGGAAAACCTGGAGAAAAGGTTTGTCAGTCCACTCGCTCGATGCTGAAACACACCTTTCACTGTCAAATGTCTGTCAAACTGTTGTCTCTCGAGCGAAGGTTTTAATTGCTGTCTGCTGTAGTGGTAAACAAACAAGGAAGTCGGTGACCTCCTAGAGCACTACACCGCAAGGGCTCTTCAAATAGGCCTTCAATATGAAATGTTTGAATTAGCAAACTGCCCACACAATAGCTCAGTGGCTAAAGGGAGACATTGCGTTCACTGCATACCTGCTCCGTCATGGCCTCTCACCAGGGCAGCAAGGGTCACCAAGGTCACCTGGGCGAGACCGGGCCAATCGGTGAGCAGGGAGAGGCGGGGTTTGTCGGACCGAAGGGAGCAAGAGGAACCATCGGGCCAGTGGTAAGACCTCCGCAGAACGAATATAATATCTTTGTTGGTGGTGTTTGTGGGCTAAATATATCTTTTTTTGTAGGGTGCTCCAGGAAGAATGGGTCAACAAGGGGATCCAGGCATAGCAGGATATGAGGTAAGACTTCCCGGGATGACAGTGAACTAGATGAATTAATGAAACAAAGATCTGAGGCACTCAACAACCAACTAAGAACTAAGGCTTTTAATTTATTGGCTGTTAGTGGATGTTGGGAAAAAAAACAACAATAGTCTGTGTTTTTAATTTTCTCTAAAGGACAGCCAATACAAGAGGACCTTTGAACTGCATGCTATGAATCATTGTTATTAAAACAATCCTTGTGTACAAAGATAACTTTAGAAAAAAAAGTTAACACTTTTTGACATAAGGAGTGAAATGGCATTCCAGCCTCCTCCTCTTCCTCCTCCTCCTCCTCCTCCTGTTGCGTTTCAACCTTTGAATTCTACCTCAAATTTGAAGGTTAACATGAAACCGGCAGAGATTACGTAATATGATCTGCTGATATAATATCATCTCTAATATAACTTGATCAGATTTTTGGTCAACAGAGAGAACTTTCATTCAGGAATTATACGCTATTTTACACTATTTACTTGACAATATCCTTGTAGCTTGTTACGTCGAAGGATGACACCCTCTTATAGACTTCCTGACTGTTCTTGTTGTTATAGGGTCACACAGGAACACAGGGCCCGCTGGGTCCTCCTGGACCAAGAGGTGAAAAGGTACACTCCCCACACTTATTTGCTGTGCTAATAGCTCTCTGTATCTTAATTGGTTGTGTCTATAGTAGACTAATGCTCTGTAGATGCCTGCTAATGATAACATGACTGAACTTATTGTAAAACTGTCTGGCAGCACATTCCCTTCAAGTCCAATTGTTTGTTTTGACACGTGGGAGTCATAGTTACGTATCCAATTAGCGTCTCTCGTTGTCTGTCTCGCAGCTCTTGTTATTATTCCTTGACACATCCCTTATTTGATCACTGATACGGACGAGGATATATCTCATTAACTCGCTAGACGAGCTTAAGTCAAACTTACGTAATTAAGCCACTTGCACCTGCGCCGCTCTAAATCCTCTCGTCATCATCAAGGGGTTATCAGCTTTGGTAAATACGACTCGGATATGCGCTGCTAATTTCCTTTTTGCCAATACCCTCTAAATTATAACCTCGCTCGCTCTGAAATCGGATCAGTTGTGTGCCAGCGACGCCACGGCGGCTGCCAGGGAGAGTAAAGAAAAACGGATGCCAAGGAAACCTCATTAGGGCTCAATGAAATATGTGTTATTGTTAATTGGCACTCGGAGAGCCGAGCGGCTCCCGCCCTCCGGCTGTAATTGCGTCGTGTCCTCGGTGAGCGACAAGCTGAGCGGTTCCTCGGCTACCGCTGATCGCCCCTCCGGTTTTGATGTGTTCCTTCCACCCTGCACATGCACGGCACATGACCCAGAAAAGCGGCGCGCGCGTTATTTATTTCGCTCCGCAGATGCGCTGCACATGACCGTAAATAAAAGCGCAATAGATCCTCGGCCATTGATTGTTGCGTTCTATAAAGCGACTGAGATTTTTTTTTAAGGGCCTTTTAATTTGAAGCCGGATCATTGTTAGAGAAACGTTTGATGGTGTTGCCATTTAAACTAAGACTGTGGGCAATCTTTTTTTGGGGAGTGGAAGTGACTGGGTGTTCTTTCAAACAAACCACCCATTGATTTTGAACAGACCGAGGCTTTGAGGACAATTCCTCTGGTTTCAGTTGTTTCCTTTGTGCTGTATTGTTTGTATAATAGGGTGAACAGGGTGAGGACGGCAAGGTGGAAGGGCCCCCGGGTCCCCAAGGTGACAGAGTGAGTTACTCACACGCTTCTGGTTTTGTTTGTGGTCTTTGGCGACGGTACGTTCAGACACGTTTGTTTCATTATGCCTGGTTTCCATGTCATACCAGGGTCCTCCGGGCAACAGAGGAGACAGAGGAGAGCCGGGCGATCCGGGATACGTTGTGAGTCAGACGACACCGTTCATCGCTTAAGTACTACAATGTTTCTGCTCGGCGCTGGAGCCAATTAAATTGAAGTGATGTTCTGCATATCTTAATGTAGATACCTGCTTTTCTCAGGGCCAAACAGGTGTTGATGGAGAAAGAGGTGAAGCTGGTTCCCCAGGACTTCCTGTAAGTATTTAATCCAAGCCTCCAGCACTAAGACAAGAGCGTACATATAAACGTCCAAACGCAAATCAAGGCGATTCAAATTAACTGCTAATTATCACATTTCAGGGACATCCTGGACCAAAGGGACAACAAGGCCTGAAAGGATCCAAAGGTGATCAAGTAAGGACAAAAATGACAGGACCTGATGTTATGTAATAATAAAAGTTAAAGTGCTCGTGTGGACTGAGTGATCTGTCGTGGTGCCGCCATGTTGGAGCTGTGGGTCATGAAATCTTTCCCCTCCAGGGTCGGAAAGGAAAACCTGGGGTCAGAGGTGCGTCTGGAACCAAAGGACCCCCAGTGAGTAGGATGTGTGGCCTTTCTCCATCGATCAGAAGAGAAAAGAAATCGCAAACAAGCTGCACGCATTGATTGACTTGATTGATATCTTTTATCCTATAGTTTCTACTATCATTACTTCTACCCTGTTTAATCTTTTTATCTCGTGACCCATGTTGT
This sequence comes from Polymixia japonica, assembly GCA_900302305.1. NCBI lineage: Eukaryota > Metazoa > Chordata > Actinopteri > Polymixiiformes > Polymixiidae > Polymixia > Polymixia japonica. The sequence goes on along the minus strand of OMKK01030421.1, from coordinate 1,187 downwards.
GGTGCACATTAGCATGTATTTAAATCAGTGCAAGCTTTCACATGAACACGTGCTTTCCAAGGGTCCGGAGGGGCCTCCTGGACCAAGAGGTGTGGTGGGCAGGGAGGGCCTCGAGGGCCAGCCAGGAATGGACGGACCACCTAGTAAAGACGGAGGCAGAGGACCCAAGGCAAGGACTCTAGACGTGGTGCTGTTGTCAGTGAATGAAATGAGCAGAGGCTGTGACCACGGCTCACCAAAATGTCCTCTTCACATCCAAAATGTCCTCTTCACATCCATTCAGGGCGAGCAAGGAGAAGACGGAGAATTTGGTTTACCTGGCAAACCTGGGCATCGGGGCAAGACTGGCGTGCCGGGCCTCCCTGGAAGCCAAGGCTCCTTTGGGCCCAAGGTGAGATAAACGCTGGCGATAGGGCGAAGCTTAAAGTCCACCTCCAGTAGGGTTGTAGTCGAGACCACCTAAAGCGAGTCAACACCGAGACCAGAGCTTTTCAAGTCCGAGTCAAGACCAAGACCGAGGGGGGGGTCGAGACCGAGTCGAGACCGAGAACTTAAAAAAGTGGTCTTGAGAACGGGCTCGAGTACTATAACCCTAACCTTCAGTATTTGTTTTGCTTTTGAGCTGTTTATTGTTGTCCTATATCAACCCCTGCTGCTGTCATTTCAATTCCATAGTCACCACCATACATTTTTGACAAATAAGTGATTTTTGCACCAAATGTTAAAAATCCCAAGCTCCTCTGAAAACACAACTGGTGTTGTTTGATTTCTAACCCCACCGTTCCATCGACTTTAAACTGGATCCACTATGTCACATAATATTAGGGTGTTTATCAGTGATGTTAAGAATGCCATGCCCAACCGGTTACTGAGATGTGTTTGCTTGTGTTTGTGTGCGGGCGTGCTCCAGGGCGATAGGGGTCTCCCAGGCCAAAGTGGACCTTCAGGGAAGAGAGGCTTCATTGGTGGGATGGGGTTGCCAGGGAAACAGGGTGACCAGGGACCCAAAGGGCAACCAGTGAGTACTGACTTGGTAGAAAATAGATAACTGACTTAACGTACAATTGCATTATGTGACCATTTCATTGTTTATAATTTTCCTATTTTTCTCTGTGCATCAGGGAGATTCTGGTGAACAAGGATTTCCCGGGATCCTGGGGATGTTCGGACCAAAGGTACACTGCCTT
>OMKK01030414.1:0-12515 GCA_900302305.1 Polymixia japonica | reverse complement strand
GTGTGTGTGTGTGTGTGTGTGTGTGTGTGTGTGTGTGTGTGTGTGTGTGAATGAGAGGAAGAATGACAAAAAAGGCAGGGAAGAGGCCGGTAACTGTAACATTATAAGCTGTGTCCTATAGCTAATAATGCATGGTGCATTCAGGCTGACGCTATAGCGTAGACAGGCAGGATAGAACAGCATAGGATAGTGTGGGATTGTGACGTCTGTGACGTTACACTGGCTGCAACGATTGAGTCACTAGCCCTGCGGTGACGTTCCCCTTCCCCGCCCCTTATAGGTATCGTACTGTCTGGGTGGGATATGAAGTGCGTAGCTTGTGATGTCAGCACAGACATGGCAGCGAATCGCGGCACAAGCAGCTCGCTCTGCAGCAGATGGACCAGCAGTGAATCATCCTAACAGGCAGACAATAGAGAGGCATGTTCACTGTCTGCTTGGTACAGCAGCGAGATGGGATAAGAGCATATCCCTTGTTATTGGTCTTATTGTGCTACTCTGAGCTGAACTATGGAAATACTCTATCCTCCACTGTGACAACATATCGACTGTGAGATTAGATTAAATTGTTAGAGACACATCATAATGACAACGATGACAAGGATGTCCTTTTGGTCTAACGGTAGACGTGTGAGTTTTGAGTGAGTGAGAAACATCATGCTCCGAGAACCAGGGCAAAGGGGCAACCTTCAAACAGACAGGCACGACCCTCGCTCCATTAACATGTGTCATCCATTAGAAAAAAAGGTATCTGTTAACCTATGTTTTCTGATAATATCTAACTTTGACTATTCGTGACAAGAGCCTGTAGTCGTCTGTAGTCATTTCAGATCATAATTTTGGCCCTCTAATAATCAACGTGATCACATTCACAGGTGAAACCTGATTACTCACCCTGAATCAGTACAGAGATGCTTTAATACCAGGGGCCCAGGTTTTGATTCTATACCACAGCCCCAATATACCTTCTCGTGTTGTACTTCAAATATTGTAATCGTCTTTTAAAAGTACCTTGTCCTTATCAAAAGCAGCATGATGTATCAAATCCATGGCTCACAGAAATCATGGGATTACACTATGGACCCAAAAGATTAAAAAGAGTGACCCTAAAAGATTAAAAGTGACCCTACATGCTCGCAATGATAAAACGTTTATGTGTTGTTATTTTCCCCAACACATGACACAAAGACCAATCACTAAAATGCACATGATGTGGAGGGCTCGTGTATTCTGTCGTGAAGAGATTCTCCATCCCTGCTTGGTCAGATCTGTTTCTCGTCTGACCTACTGAGGGCAGACGATCAGAAACACCCACAGCCAGAGCCTTGGTCCCCAGCTGCAGAAGGACTGCTCTCTCTCTCTCTCTCTCCATCTCACTCTCTCTGTCTGTCTCTCTTCCTCCCTGTCATTTGCGTGTGTGCGTCTGTCTGGTGTGTGTGTGTGTGTGTGCTCTACACTGGGCTATGTGATGAAGGGGTTTCATGGAGCGTCAGCAGGAGGTCCCTGTGGCTGCAAATCATTACCGTTTGATGTGGGTTATCATAAAGAGAAGAGGGTTATCACACATACATTAATGTAGAGCGTCAGCAACAAACTGGCCTGTGACTGATTTACAGTGGGAACACTGGTGGCAGGAGAGAAGCCCTTCGTCCCACAGCCAAGAGCCCCAAGCAGCCGTATTGGCCCTCCCACACACACACACACAATAACCACAGGCAGTGGTGATAGAGGAGGTATTGAAATACAAACACAAAGGGCATAAAATGCATGCAGGTTTGACCAAAACAAACAAAGGCTTTCATAAGGAATTCTGGCATTAGAGAATTAGAAAGCTCAGCACCCTCTTTTCACAGTCGTGTCCGGAGGCTATGCTCATATTGCATTTAAAACCAAAGGAATGCCACAAGCAGAAAGATCAATAATTGTCAACGAGAAAGCTTTCAGTGAGTGATGTACCCTTTGTAGATGTTGCTGATTTCATGCTCTTGGTTTCATGTGTAGGCACCTAGACATGCAGAAAAACAGGCAAACACATGCACAAGCACCGACGTACGTACACGTGCACTTACAAATTCACAGTCACTCTCTCACCACAATACCCACATTTAAGTACTGCGTATATGTTAGCTATGAGCTATAACCTCTTAAGGAGCTAATAGGCAAGTTGATATTCTTACTCTCTAATGCCACTACACTATTTTACACATATACGCTAATGGTACATGTAACTGTACAAACACAATATATTGTACTATTCAAAAGAAATCTCAAAAGAGACAGACACATCCAAAATCAAAAATATATGAGTAGCACTTAATTCACATTCCTACTTCAGCTTCATATTACGCTCTGATGAAGGCTACAGTGGCCAAAGTGCGTTAGCATTTCTTATGTGTGTGCCACATATTACACTTAGTGCAAAGTAAGTACTCCATCCTATCTTTTTATTTTTGGATGTGCTCCATGTCTCTTTTGAAATTTCTTTTGAATAGTCCTAGTTGTTTTTTGGTTCAGCACTCCAGTGAAGACTGTTTGTTGAAGCGCACTCCTCTCTCCACTCACAGTAGAAATATAGTGTACATTTGCATTGGATTATGCACACTCTACAAGCAACTCTACTGCCTTTATCAAACGCCTGGCATGGTCCCGAGGTTGTGAAACTTTTTCTACACATGGGACATTAACTTTTAATTTCAGGTTTCTAGATGAAAAACCGATGATATCACATAATAAATATACAACTCAAATTTCACTGTTAGTTCTAATTTCAATAAATGTAGTTAGTTCTAAGTTTCAGTAACATTTACATACTGTAAAACCAACACATCTGACATATAATTCAAACGCACTGTGTTATCACAGGTAAACTGAAGTGGACAATGGCGCTATGTACAGCCATCAAAACCATGAGATATAAATAGTCTTACTGAAGGTAACCGTCAGGTCCTGGGATGTAGTTCAGTTCAAACCTCTTCCTGGCTGCTCCACGTAAACACATGGCCCCCTGAAGTGGAAATCCTCATCAAAAACGAGTCCGGTCCAATGAGACCTATCTAGTCCAGCTTTGGCTCACAGCCCCTGTTTTCACAATCCTCCCCCTTCCACCTCTAAAATAAAAAAAAGACTATTTATATTTCTAGTCCAGCAAGACAGCTAAGCGCACGGCAGCTTGCGGCAGTGTTGCTCCGACTTGTGTGTGTGTGTGTGTGTGTGTGTGTGTGTGTGTGTGTGTGTGTGTGTGTGTGTGTGTGTGTGTGTGTGTGTGTGTGTGTGTGTGTGTATATGTGTGTGTGTGTGTGTGTGTGTGTGTGTGTGTGTGTGTGTGTGTGTGTGTGTGTGTGTGTGACGTCCGGTCCGGCTGCCCTGCCTCTTCTGCTGCTGAAGGAACATGTTAAATAAGAGAGCGAAAAGCAATCAAGGTGAAAATGCAAGGCTGCCCCCGTGGGGATCATGCCACCTCTACTTTGCGGATAATGGAGAGAAGTCAAATGAGAACAAATGAGTGGCGCTGTGTTCCAGAGCTCTCCTCTTAGAGGGAATTTGGCCCGCTAATGACGACAATCTATCCTGGAACGGTCTCTATTGAAATGAGATAACCAGGAAGGAGGAGAGAGACGGAGAAAAACAAGCTGAATGCGCGCGTCTCTGCCGAGAGCGTTCAGAGAAGAGATGCAAGAAAAAAAAAACCTGCCTCACGCTGCCTTCCCGACGGTGAGTCGGCCAGCAGCTGTGCATCTGGGATGCCCCTGAGTATAAAACAAACACGCCCAAACCCCTTTGTGAGCTAGTACACTCAAAACCTTGCGAAATCCCTGCAGCAACCCGACTCCGGCTGCTTAGACTGCTGTAACACATAATATCCAAATGATGTATTCTAGACTCAGTCGCCCGTTACTAACGGCACGAGCCGCTTTGCTCCGATGGTCTGCTGTGCCCGTGGTACCCAGGCACATCGCTGGATTTGGATAGATGGCCACAGCTTATGACCACGGTGCAAAGGCTTCTGGGGCCTGAAAGCACGCAGAGTTATGGGTTTAATACCATCATCATGTGATCCTACGAGAGGCTGGAGGTCGAGCAACGACCCCACCCAACCCACCGTCCGCTCAGCCCTCCGCCCAGGAGCGGATTACACTCCTCAGTTGATTACTAGCTGACATTTATCACCAATCACAACCAGAGCATGTGATCTCACCTAATCTCGTTCAGTCTGAGTTCGTATGATCCTTAAACTGAACAAATTACATGGTTTATGTATTTATTTTATCCAGAGGGCGGATTTTCAGGCATCAAATCAAACACAGGGGGGAGAAGGGGGGATTATCTCTCTACTCCATCATTTCTGTGCACCACAAAACGGATCAAAGACTTTTTTAAAAATTTTATTCTGCACCATTATGACGTAGCTGCTTTTCAGTGACCTGGTTTGGTAAGTCTACTCTGTACCAAAATGTGTGTGCGTGGGTGGGTGTGTGTGTGTGGGTGTATCCGTGTCTGACTGAGGACACCTGCGGTATCTATCTACCCTTTTTAAAAGCGCTCTCCCTCCCTCTATCTGTCTCTCTACTATCCTGCCTCCACACTTTCCACCAACCGTCGCCATCTTTGTCCCTCTCCAACTGCTTTTTTCCATCTACCCCTCTCTCTCTCGCTCTCTCTCGCTCCCTCGTCCTCGCACGTCCCTCCCGTGAAGGGGAGTTCAGTGTGGCAACCCGGAGACACGCGGCGCTGTGTTACCTGTCCTGTCCGCGGAAGCAGTGGCGACGTGCTGACTGACAGGAGCAAGGATGGGGGAGGGCAGGTGGGAGATGGGCTATTGAGGCGGGCCCCTCAGTGGAAGCGAGACGTGATGGTTAATGACCTCTTAGAGGTGTTGTGTCAGGGGCTGGTCGCTAGAGCGAGTGCTGTGCCTAGGGTTGGAGCAGCAGGGCTGGACGTGGCTTTGAGATAGGGCTGGGCGATTCAGTTGAAATCATCATCATAAGGATTTTTTCCCCGATATTGATATTTATCACAGAATTGTTTGAATATGTAAAATCACAAGTTAAAGGTACTATATATTACTTTTAACAGATAATAATAACATTTCTGGTGATTGCATAGTGTAATGGTCATGGAAGAATGAATAAATTGTGGTCAGTTTCCTAGAAGCCTTGTATTCACTATATAATTTTGTCTGCTACTGGGCTGGATTTCCAGCCTAGTGGGGGAAATGGGAAATGTGGGAAATGTGACGTCTCGCTTTACGGCACATATAAAAGCATGGCAATTTTACTTTACCTCCTCTGTGAACATGTTGGCATTTCGACAGACACTACACAACGACAGACAGCAGCATCCAACCGCACTCAGTCATGAATATAAACAATCGCACATCAGTTTGGCTTTGCGACAGTAGATAAATACCACTAGCAAACTCTAGAGGCCTCTATAAACTAGATATAGTACCTTTTAAAAACAAACTGATGTTCATCATATTGAACTGCATGGTAATGGTCATGTGATGTCAAATAAAACTGACGTTTTTTAAATAAATTTTGCTTGTTAACATCAATTTAGACAACAGAATTGTGTATAACGATATAACGATATCACCATGATATAATTCCACTGAATAAATTATAATATTGTATTATTGTCCTACTCAGAGGAGTGTGGATCTGATGGAGACAGAGGAAACCACACCAACGTTTTGATGGTACGTCAAGCTGAGCTGAGGGGAGTTGATGCTTCCACTATGTAAACAGTTGCAGACGCACATTAGGTGTTAAAGAGGCTAAACGGGATCTTCGGTGAATGTCAGTATTATAAAACTTCTCATTTTGGTCCTGGATGATCAAGGTATAGTTCTTACATATACTGTATAATATATGAACTGAATCCCAGTTTTACCTCATTCTGCAACAGAATCTCTAGTTTACCAGCACCATTACAGTAGCCATTTCCTCTACATACGGGTCAGCTGTTGGCTGGCGTGCCCGTGACTTGATTAACAGCCTTCATCTGAATGTGAATTGGTGGATTGGAGTTGCAGGATGGGCCCAAGTCAGTCACTAGCTGACTGCAATAAGTATACTGTAAGTGGTGGGGGGACCCACCACTAATTCACAGAGCCATTTTGACTACTAGATGCTGAAACTATATAAGAATCATGAAGAGCATCTTTAAAGTTCCATGTTCAGGCACACCGACACACTCACAAACACGCACACACACTGACATCCCAGGTTCATTCAGGATGACAGCTGGCAGCCCTCAGCCACACCCTCGGTCCCTCCTCCCTGCTCTGCGTAAAGTTCTGAGCCGAGCAGACAGAAAGTTCTGTAGCACCACATCCATCAGTGCAGCCGACAGTGTCTGCAGATCACAGCCAGCGTATCGCTAATTGGCTCCAAGGATCCAGATTCCGAGCTTCCAGCTCCAGTCTGGAGTCTGCAGACCAACCGGGGCCTGTGTGTTCATGCTATGTTTGTACTCGGTTAATACAACCTCCGCACTGCACCGCCTGTGAGTTCTCCTTTTTGAGACGCGTCACTGCTGGCGCACTATGTAGGCCAAGCCCCAACAGAATATGGCATTAAGATTAGCTACAAGTCAGGACTGTTACGCCGCCACTCGCTTCTCTCCTCCCTGCAGAGAAAGGTTAGAGCCCAGCGTGTGTTGTTTTTTTTGTTCATATTTTGTCCATCGATGCATATAAAAAAATATAAAAAAAATAAAAATCACACATGTCACAGCTGGAATTTAATAAAGCAAACGCCTCTGTGGAGTGGAGGAGCAGCCAGACGGTTCACTGGGGTAATTTTGGGGCAGCACAGGAGTACTGTCTGTAATTATGCTTATTGACTTCAGCTTGAGTTTGAACAGAGGTTTAATACAGACGAGAACAGCAGGGGAGCGGGACAGCCGACGTCCTCTGGAGGGCCTGAAAGTAATCAACACCACAGCCATGGCGGGCGATTAACATTTTTCGGCGAGTGGTTTGAGACGATGAAAAGATACACGGGTTTGGAGCTCATCTGTGACCAGACCTCACCGCCGAATTGCCACATCAGAGGCATTAAAATCCTCGCCAATCCTTCAAAAGAAAACATGTACCATGTTGACATGACATCTGGGGCACAGGAGCTGACTTTTGACTGGAACAAAAAGGAAAGGTGGCCTGCTATCGCTTTATCATCCCCGTGATTCAGCATCCAAGTGGAAGGAGGGACGGGGTCTTGCTCTAGTGGCGTTGATAGGAGTGCCCAGCTATGTGTAGTTAATTCTTATTATGTACTTTAGCATCAATATATGCGATATATACGACATATGAATCATTCCATATTATAGTCAGGTCCTGGCACACACGCACACCTGCACACACAGACACACACACACACTCAATCAATCAGAGATAAAATCAAGATGACATAAAATGAGAGTAAACAAGAGGGTAGGATAATTCCACAGTGTCACACTAACACACAAACACGTGCGCGCGCGCGCGCACACACACACACACAGAACGCATTATGAAGACTTTTCAGCTTAGCACAGAGGAATATCCATGGAGACCCTCCCTTCTTGCCTGCTGCTGTACTGTAGCATGTTGACTGCTGAGTGCTTGTCAGCCATTGTTCATTTCCACAAAGCGCTCTGTGCAGCGAACATATTGAGATTTGTCGAGCTATTCATAACCCCGCACATTCTATTGTAACCAGACTACTGAGCTGCATTTCTCCACTGGAAGAAAATGTCTTTCAAGAACCATAGTCTCTCTCTCTCTCTCTCTCTAACACACACACACACACACACAATCACGCACACCGCCGGACACACACACGCAGGCACACAAGCGTGAACACGTAATCTCTCTCCACTCACCAAATGCACACACACACACACACACACACACACACACACACACACACACTTCTTCCAGGTTCTGCTAAGTATGCATTTTTCATTCCAGTGAGCAGGCTGCATTTGAAATCAAAGGCAGTGATGCTGGGCGGCTGTCTGGCTCCATAGAAAGTGAGGAGGTAATGAAAAAAGCTGAGGGGTGAGTCAGAGGATGCTTTAATAATCCCTGCTGCCCAAAATAACATCTCTGGGGCTGGACGCACGGACAGCCCTCCTGAGGGACCAGTGGCGAGCCAGGCTGGGCTGGAGCAGGACTGGCAGGGGGCTGCTCATATAGGGCCCGTCCATCTCGCCCCCACACACATCCTCTCTCTCTCTCCCCCTCTCCCTCTCTCTCTCTCCCTCTCTCTCTCTCTCGCTCTCTCTCTCCCTCCTAACTTCGAGCTCCTCTGAGTCTATTATTGTCAACAGATAAGACTGCAGCACGGCACGACGCGGCAGAGACCCAAGCCCTCCGTGTTCCAAATATACATGAGGGAGCCGGGCAGCAGGGGGGGAAGTGTGGGTTCGCGCTACGCACAGAGGGCCGGGCTGGCGGAGCTATGATTCGGTGGGCGGGGGGGGCAGATTTACAGGTGAATGATGTGACTTTGTGTATTAGCCAATTCGTCGCTGACAAATGGTGATGGAGTCTGTGCTAAAATAGCCCATGTGTTGGGGTTCAAGGTTGGACCTACGTTGTCGTCGCAGGCCGCTCGTCGCCTTTCCTCCCCCGGCGCTCCACTCCTTAAAGAAGATGTCTTTGCGGTCGTCTAGGAATACCAATGCCAATGCCCAGCTAGTGTTTCTAGACCCACCTGAAATCCTCCCACCTTGCTTTGTGAATTTTACAGCATATTTATCTTTAAGCTGTGTTCCTAAAAAAGTGGAACCACTGTCATGTATAAATCAACACCACGCAAGCTAACATCAGCGTTTACTGAGGCAAATACAGTGTGCCCAAACACACAACAAAGCAGGTGTGCACCATTATACCACCACATGCCCTGGAGCAAGGCACTTAAACCCTGTCTACAAGACGTTCTGTGGCTAACAGTAGACAGTGGCAACCTACAAACCTCCAACAGCTTGTCTACGGGGCAACCGTACACACTGTAGAAATACACAAGCAGTGGCCATCCTCAACACTATGCCTCATATGGCAGCTACCACTAGTATGTACCAGAGACAACCTCTATTTAGTAACCTACATTAGTGCAGAGCATGCGGGTCGCTAAATAAATAATAGGGTTGCTTTATTTTCCAGGCCCATGTGAGAGAGCATTCTGTGTATAATGGGAGAATAACTGAATATAAAACTCACCGACCTACCTAACACCGTGTTTCAAGATAAAGTCAAACACTGTGGACAAGACACTTGTAAAGACTGGCACAGTCACTTTACTAGGCTTGCATTACAGTACTTTTTGTACCCCTAGGACGGGATAGAGAATCAGTCTATCCAAAACCACGGTACTGCTGCTTTAGAGAAAAAGAAGAAGAAATTCCCAAATTTGCCCTTGCTATGCCCCACTTGATTTCAAAATCTAACACCAATTCGTGGTAAGCAAAAAAACAGCATACGGGTAGAACAGGGACGCAACCATGTACAGTTGAAATTGTGACCTGAGACTGTACTAGGAGGTACTGCTGTCAGTTGGTAGAGAGTAGAACCCGCTAAAGCTCAAACAGTTTCTGGATTTGGACTAAGGACACAAGGCCCAGGTGGATTGTAAGGTTATAGCACATACAAGTTACCTAAAAGTCTGACATAATATTATAATATTATAAATCATATAGATCATATTACTCCTGGTATTTAGTATATGTTCTGGTATCTAGGAGATCAGAATTCAGTTGATATTTGTGTCAGTTAGTTGCCACAGTTTGTGTAATAATACTACATAATGACACTGTTAGTACAATGATGCATGATAACATGACTATTGATTTGATATAATTACGGTTGTGACAAGCTCAAGACCATATATTGGAGCACACACTCTGAATAGGGGGGTAGAAACTGAAGTACAGTATTACCGCTCCAATTATGCAATAAAGAATAAAACATGAGAAAAACATGAGGGAGCCCACTTCACCCCAGCATTTCCATTTAAATGTGGCTTTGTTCCACACCAGTAGGCATGGCATATTGCCTCTGGCACTCTGGTACAGTTTACCACCACAGTAGCTATTTTACATCAATTATAAAACATAGTACAACACAGTATTCCAGTAAGGGTCTGTGTGTGTGTGTGTGTGTGTGTGTGTGTGTGTGTGTGTGTGCGTGGCGGGTTGGGGGGCGCTTTACTGCTTTCAAACCTATTTCAAAACCAGTGACTTCCTTCTGGGAAAACAAGGAAAGATATTGAATTTAGATACAAGTCAATATTTTGTAATATTTGCAGACGTGGAGTAAACTTCTACTTGTTCGTTAGGTTTTGTTTTTACTAGGCTGCCGTTTTTCTCTTCACAATCCTGTCATCTGACTGGTTCTTGCTCGTCAAAAATAGACGCCTAGGAGTGTCGAGATGGCCAAGGAAATGAAAGGCGGTATAAGTACTCTCCGATTACATCCATAAGAGAGGGAAGCTATCCATCCGCTGGAGCCAAGCTACCAATGCATCTCTCTGGCTGGGCCCTGGATATAATCAAATCAAGACTTACAGTACTTAGAATATCACTTACTGATTGCCCTCCACTTAACTAACTCCGATATGCACCGACTGCAAGGTAACGGATGCCACACAAGACGAGACAAACCCATCGTGAAAATGACGATATCATCTAATCATACAAATGTAAAAGATAATCATCGTCCCACTCCATGCTCTGTATGCAGCCGAGTGCTGAACTATCGCTCCACCGCTGACAGTACACGTTTGAATTCAGTGAGAGAGAAAAAAGAGAATAAAATTGATATTTTAAGAGTAAAACAGCACCGGAGGATCGAAATGTTTGCACAATTTGAAAAATAACACAGGATACATGACAGGGGACTACATTTGTTTCCGTTGTAATAACGGAGTCATGTGATTTAATCTGCTGTAGCATGTTGTGGAACTGGTTGGAAAAGCATACTGAAATACCAATTACCCCCAAAAGACTAACAAACCCAAAATACTATGCATTTTAAATGAATAAATTACACTTTCTTCCATCTTCTCCATTCCCTTTTCTCCGAGTCTCTTCAGAGTCGAACTCAGACATATCGGCTGCTAGGAGGCTCGCCTGAAGGCAGACAGGAAGCTGTGCATGATGGGAAGGCTGTGCCTCCTGAGCCTCCCCTCTGTTCTGAAACACTTTCCATGTCTTAGAGATGTCACCACATATCACACACACACACACACACACACAGACACACACACACATACATACAGTACATACACACACCACACACACGCATTAGATCAAGATCGCTCAAGAAAACATTGTGCAGCTTTGCTAAGTACAAGCGATAAGGAGTTTTAGAAAGCAAACAAGGAAATGGATGGAAGCTATTTGTCAGAGAGACTCCAGTTACTACATGCGTGTTTTAGTATAAAGACTTCTAGCAGAATTAATGCAGGGTAGGTGGAGTACCAAAGAGGATACCACTATAACACACTCCAAAGTAGAGAAATCGCACACAGTAATGATGGCCTGTAAACCAAATGAAACAAGTACTGAGCAAATACAGAAAACTAGATTCAAAATGGTTACTCTAATGCATCAAAAGTCCCACCTCTGTTCTTACCACTCTTCCGTAACCGAAACAAAACAACTTGGGAGTTTTTACCAAACCCAGAAATGTCGGCTTTCTCTATTTCTCTATAAAGTTTCTCTCCTCCTCCTAATGAAAAAGCCACTCATTGCGTCCCTGTGTGCTCAGCAAAAAGACCTTTTCTCCTGCACTCGTTGGCATTGACAAGCAACCGTCTCAATCGATGAACCCCCGGTCAGACCTTTGCAGTGCGAGCCCCAGACCAAAGGGCTGTGCGGGTTAATTGTAATTGCAGAGGACAGCGTCTCTGACACATGCCGTGAGCCAAGGAGCTGAACCGGCTAGAGGGGCCCCTAGTCTGGGAAAACGTTTCATCTGCGACAGCACTAACCGCCGACAAAAATCCAAAACACCCTTGAAATGCTAGTTTTGCTGCTGCGCGGAGGGAACAGAGGTGTGTTTTAGTGGAAGAGAGAGAGGACGTGTTATACAGTACAGCAAGGACACCGTTATTTCTTCAACCAGGAAGTGTGCAGAGAACATGAACGCCGCGCCGCATTCCCGCTCCTATCAGAGTGACGTGTGAAGAAAAGAAAAAAGGAAGAAAAAAAATCTTCAAAGTCTGCTTCCTTCCTCTCCCTAACCACCCCTGGAGATCAGATCAACTGCCATCCTAAAATCTAATGAACTAGTAAACAGTGGGAATGAAATGAATATTACATGGGGTATTCATTAACGCCAGCCAGCAGTGTCCAAACATAACGAAGGCAGCAGAGGAAGCGGGAGAGACCCTTACCGGAGCTTCTTCTTCTATGTTTACTCAGCATCTGCCTGCCAGAAGAGGTGCGCGTTTGATCACGCCTAAGCTGGTGTCTCCTCTCCGCGTGTGTGGCAAGACGAACCCAGGGAGGCCGCAGAGCACCACACC
>OMKK01030411.1:0-10947 GCA_900302305.1 Polymixia japonica | reverse complement strand
CCTATCTGCATGCAAGGTCGCTTGGATTAGACTGGACGCAAGAGTGTTACCTGTAAGAACGGTCGTAAGACTTCCTCCTCGTCAAAGGGGAAGTGTCATATCCTCGAGACTGCCTGGGGCTGAGGGTGCACACACACACACACACACGCAAACTAAGCAGAGTTTCTAACAGGGAATGTTTAAGGGCCGTGGTTTCCAGACGGTGAAGGTCTAGCACAGCGGCCTTGCGATGGCGCAGTGAAAGTTTTGTTGGGTGCAAGTGGATTTCTCTAATGACCGCGACCCGGCTCGTCGTGACAGCGCTTGAGCCGAAATGGGTGTGGGGGCGCAGAGTGGGCGTGTCAATAAGAATCAGGTGGCGCAGTGTGAATTTGGCGTCAAAGAATACCGCGTCTTAGCACAAACGCAGGAGTTATGTGATAGTTTCGGGACTTCAAGACCTGCACATGACCACAGACTTACCCAAAACGTACACACCTTTTGTGTATGTTATTATGGCTTTGATGTGAATCATTTAACTAATGACTAATGACTGACCTTTTAAACCTTTAAGTAAAACAACATTTCTGCACAAGGTTACTGTGTAAATCATTGTCTTCCAACATAAAAAAAAACCAGTCAATGTCATTACGCATGGGAAAAACATGGTGACAGAGCTTTCCATCAACGGTCATTCAACCTAAAAGGGTAATTCAACAGGCCTGCACCCGTGATCACAACTATTTAAAGTCCCCTACTGTGCTCACAGAACACGCAGAGAAAGACAGAGAAAGACGCTTGTCATCATTCTCACAATTTGATTGTTTTCCTTTTTCCACTGACAGGAACGGAGGCCGACGCAGACTACTCACCAATTTTGTTTTTCGCGTAAAATCAAAAGAAGCTGTTGCAATCATATTGTTTTCAAGTATATCCATATTTCTATTGTGTTCTGTTGGTAATGCAGTGATTGTTGTCCTTGAATTCAGCGCATTTGGATCAGATGTTTGCCCCTACTGCAAGTGTAGTTGTGTTCAGTGACTGTAGATAAAATGCTGCATGTATATGTTCAGCTGTATATAACTATCGTGGCTGGTGATGGGGACATTGTTTTGAGCAACTTTTATCCGGTTAAACTGACTGTCAGGTCTCAGTTTATCACTAAAGCAACCGCTTTTGTCTTTGTTTGTGTGTGTGCATGTTTATCCGTGCGCACCGTCGCCCTGTTGGAGAGCTGCACTGTAAGTTGCTGTAGACGTTATGTGAGGTAGCCTACTACGTGTACTGCGTCGCCATTTAGGAGAGGTGTAAATTCTCTGTGTGTCCATTGACGTCATTTAAATGTTCCCCCTGCCCCCGAGTTTTCCCCGAGCCTCTGAAAGCCAGAATTTTTAATTAAAACAGACATCATATTTGCGTGTTGTCTCATATCCCATTGGTCTTATTTTTTTACAATGTTTACAGGCAATATGGAATACATGACACTGGTTTCCTCATGGTCTGGGTTCTCCCAATCCATTACAAAATTGTCAGTGTCCCAGTGTGCGCTGCTTTTAAAAGGAATGAGAGGGGCAGATTTGATTGCCTATAATTTAAGACAGCCCCACCAAACCTACTGATAATTTATTCTAATCCTAATACAACCCTTTTTACAATGGTGCATCAGGTGCGCCTCAATTGCGCCTGGGTCTCATGTCCCGAAATTACCAAAAAAAGTGTTGGCCATGCCTAGTGCACCTTGTGCCCTCGTACGTTTGCGCCTGCACCTTGATCCGGAAACTAGGGCCCTTCGTGTTAACCATATAGGATGACTCTATATGTATACCAATGGATCTAATAATCTATAAGAAATTAGGGTTTACTATTCAATTAGCATCAATTCTAGCAGAAAAAGGCAAATAACTATATACTGCCTTTCATATCAGTAAATCACACACAAAGTTTCCCATTTCCTACAACTGATACAAATTGCCATGACCTTTCTCTCAGTGTTGGAACAGTTTCATGACCTAAACATTTTACTTATCCACCCTGCAAGGTTTGGTTGCTGAAAAAGAGGTTAAATCAAACAGATCAAAACAGATTCTTGGCCTAATTGGACCCGCTTGATTGGTGCTCTGGGACACCCCCTAACCACGGCGGAGGACCCTTCACTGGTCCGGCAACCGGCCCGTTTGAAGATGTGCGAGATATTAGACTAGTCCCAATGGTCATTAACATGTATTACTAACGCTTCAGTACTCATGACTCACAAGGTGTGTCCTCTGACAGGTAGGCTGATAGTGCGGAACGCTTTGTCCCTGTGGAGGGGGTCTCGTAGGGACAGGCTGAGCCCCAGGCTCCCAGACCCCAGCCCCAGCACCAGGCCGTCCTCTTGGATGTCGGTCAGCGAGGCCAGGGATTTAGTGATGTGCTGCTGCTTGCTGCCGGACGAGGGGTCCACGGCGGGGCCCAGGTACTCCGCCGACACCGCCTTCATCTGGGCCGACAGACGAGGCTCCACCTGGAGCGGTGGGTTTGCGCGCGACAGAGAGAGGAGAAAGGGAAAAGTGAAGGAGTGAAGACAGATAGATCGGGGTGGGAGGAGAGAAGGTGGGAGAAGAGGTTGGACAGAGAGGAAGAAGAATTAGAGGAGGAGGGATAAAAGGGCATAGGAGAGAAAATCAATCAGGAGAGGAAAACAGGAGATAAGAGTCAAATCAGATTGCTTTCGTTTCAAACCAAGCACTGGGGATTGGGAGTATTTAAAGAACAAGCTTGTACTGCCACCTTCTGGTCGCAAACAAGGAGGCTATTCTGAGACGCAGACGCCAAACGGTGTGGCTTGTTGACAAAAAGAAGGCGAGGCATGTGAGGAAACACAAATATCTAAAAAAAAAAAAAACACTAAAAAACTGATTTGAAAAGATTAAGAAGCTTTGAGATGATTCAGGTTGAGTACAATAATTTATTCTTCTGAAACATGTTATTTGGACTGTTATTGATTCCAACTGTTTGTGCCAAAAATGGCCTAGACATCGTCCAACAATACAACTTCATGTTATTTGGCGTAGGATAGAATACACTCTGTCCTATTCCAAGTATTTAAAAGTCAAACAAATTATAATATTTAGGCCTATCATCTGTTCTCTATCATTGTTCCTATCTGTGTCTTATTTGTGCTGAGCAACTACTGTATTTTGCTTAATTCTATTTAGCCATATTGTATTGTATTATGATGTTTGTTATTATTAAATATTAAAAACAATAGACTAATCAAATATGCAATACCTTAGGAGTCCGAATATGAAATAGTTGTGAAACAAAAATGTTGACAAACAACAGCCCATTGAAAACAAGGGCGATTATTAGGTTATCCACAGTCATTGAATGGAGATGATGGCATGGACAGGCTTATTATGATTATTCATTTGAAATTACCATTACTATAACATAGAGAGCTATAATGTAGACCTTTTCTAATCTAAGCCCCTCAGTCAATTGTTGGTTCTTGTTTGAATCTTTGCGATGCCTAGATGTCTATGCAAAAGACTTCTGAATTCCGAAGGCATGAATCCTTTATAGAGATTAAATAAATTATATGTAAATTGAAACTCCTCAGTGGTTTTTACGTTCAGTGGTCGAGACTCTATGAACTGGAAGAAGAAGCGCCATCTAGAGACCACTGCGTGTGAGCACCTCTGTCCATGTCTGTTGATTGGGCGGTTATTTCACAGCCTAACACGCTGAATAAGTACATACAACTGGACCGGCACTTCTAGTGTTAAGTGATTTCAACTATCCAGCTGCCACGACTGTCATAGCCTTAAGGGATGAATGACAACATGCACTTTACTTATCACCGAACCAGCTGTACCTTAAGCTTGAAATCCTCCTGGCTGTTGGATTCTTTCAAATGAGAAACACTGGAGGAAGACAGAGACAGAGAGAGACAGAGAGAGAGAGACAGAGAGAGAGAGAGAGAGAGAGGGAAAGGAGAAACACAGATTAGACATATTTTAATTCCACTTAATAAACAGCAAGTACTTAAGGAGATGAGTGAACGCAATCTATTTTTACATTTGTACATGTTTATATGCATTCTTGAAGGTATAATGAGTAGGATTTGTCGGTTGCGGTTTGTAAACACAACATTGAAAGTTGGCCCCTCCCCCCCGGCTCAATGACAGTTGAGACGAGACGAGACAAGACGAGACGAGATGAGACAAGAGTCCCGCTCTCACACCCTGCGTGCTGTGATTGGCTGGGGGCTACACATCCACGTGGGTGCACTACCTAAAGGTTGATGCCCAGAAACGCCCAAACACAGCAAAATAAGAAAATATAGGCAGAGGGTAGAGTCTCTGCAGATACAGACACCACCACACACTTCTAGTGGGCCATAAGTGATGATTGAGAGGGATTCTTTTTGTATGAGTCTACACATTGTTTTTTAGGAAAATCCTACTCATTGTACCTTTAAGACAGATGGTCAGGCCGAGGATGATCACTAAGAACTCGAGAGGGCCTTACCTGCTGTCAGAAGCTTGACTGAACTCGGAAGGCTCCTCGTCTGTGCTGGTGTAACCATTCTCTGGAAGGACACATCACACAAAACACACAGCTGGTCAGCATCTGCTGTCGTACATTGCATGTGCATGAGAGAAAGAAAGATCAAGAGAGCAGAGGAACGAAGAAGACTCAGTCCGATCCATACAATCCTCACCCTGCTGGACATTGTGGATGAGGGCCTGGAGTTCGGGGATGTACTCGGCCTTCTCCCGTAGGGCGTCGAGGATAATGTGATTGTGGGACGAGCCAATCATATCAGTCTGTCTCAGCTGGCCCTCCAGTAGTCTGATCTGAGCCTCCTTCTGAGCCACCTGCAAGCCCTACACACATAAAAACACAAAGACCACTGGGTCAACAAATGCAAATGTATGAGAGATCACACGCGCGCGCGCGCGCACACACACACACACACACACACCTCTATCTTGTCTCTCTCTTGGTCACTCTAAGCTTCTCACAATCCACACAGACACCACTAGATGGAGCCATAAGTTAACTATCATCCAGAGTAGTTAACTATCATCCTACAGTCACTGAACACAACTTGCAGTAGGGGTAAACCAACACCAAGGACTATCAATCATATGATCACATAATACTACGGTACTAGTACATTTGGTTAATTAAAGCAGCCATCCACACTGTCAACTGTCCCTGATAGCTCTGTGGGACAGCAACAATATTTTAACATGGATACTAATTAAGAATGCATATCAAACAAGACTTTTCTTTGTGAGATTATATGAAAATCTTAGTTAATTTTCCAAAATCTTAATAATCAATGTTTCCGGGCCTTTTTTCCCATGGTTGTTGCAGCTTTGTATTGCCAGCCAACCTTGTCTATGGAGGCCTTCAGGAAGTGGTCCAGGAGGTGGCGTGCCTCGGCTAGGGAGCAGGAGCTGATCACCACCGAGGTGTCCACTGAGTCCAGCTCGTCCTGTGAGAAAAATGGGTATGTAATAGATTCAGAACAGCAGGCATGTCGGATAGTGTGTGTGTGCGTGTGCGTTTGTTTGAATGTACGTGCAAACGTGTCTGTGTACGTGTGTTTGTGTATGTGTGTGTATTTGTGTGTGTGTGTGTGTGTGTGTGTGTACCTTTGTCTCCTCTATCTGTACGATGGTGGCCTGGCAGTCAGACAGACTGTCATTGATGTAGTCTATGTTGGCGTTCAGCACCTCAATCTCCTCGTTCATTTCCTGGAGGAGGCGGTCCTGTGCCTCTGGCCCCTCCCCTTCCGCCATTAGTACCTCCCTTTTGTGTAAGAGTGTCTCCTGTTGGACGGACAGCTCCTCTCGCTTCTGACTCACCAATCACATACACAGCGCACACACACAGGAAAACAAGAACAAACAAATGTTAGAACGACTATTTCAAAATAGTTGAGCTTATTTCAAATGAGTCTTGAGCCCCTATACTAGTCCTTATGCAAAGCTGAAAATGGCATGGGTAACATGGGATCAAGACATATTAAAACAAATTATGCTTGAGAAGGTCAAGGAAAAGTTACAAAAGGAGGAAAACTCCAGAATAAGATAAAGGTCTTGGCTACAGCTAGCATTGTCTATCAAACAGGAAGTGACATTTATGATGACTAAAAGGAAGAAACAAGACAATGTGTTTAAGTCAGACATAACAGCTACAACACCAGTACTACCAATTTACAATAATTAAACAAAAAGATTTTCATTCCAAATCTATAGCAGGTATTTGGCAAGTCTGCAACAGAGCCTGTCTTGTGTTTGATTTAAACCTAGAGAAATTGATTTCACAAAAATTAGTCTAATATAGTACTTCTATTATGACAACTACAACCCCTACTACTGTTACGGCTGATCCTACTACTGTTATTAATACTACCACTACTACTACTACAATGACAACTACTGCTACTGCTATACATTACTGCTATACTACTACATACTGCTATACAGACCCCCCACTACAAATCTATTTAATATTTCCACTGAGCATGAACCCTAAAAATGGAGGAAACAGGTTTATTACATTTTATCACAGAATAATAATCTATGACCAGAGACCCATGTGTAATCCCTGCCTCCTCCTCCTCCTCCTCTTCTCTTCTAGCGAGAGCTGTTAACGGGAGCCACGACGCCACTCGTACCTTGATCAGGCGGTCCATGTCGGCCTCCACGTTAGCGATGGTCATGCGCTGCATGACGATGTCCAGGATGCGACGCTCCAGGGCCTGCCACTTCTGACGGGCCGACTTGGTGAAGCTGCTGCCTCTGCCGACCGTCCCCATGCTGCCCAGGACGGCGGGCTTACGCTGCAGTTTCTTCCTACTGCTGGGTACGCGCGGGGAGGACGGAGAGGTGGTGGACGGCAGGGTGGGGGGGGATTTAGAGGGACAGACATGAAAGGAAAGGACGAGAGACCGGGGGAACGTTGCAGGGAAGAGGAGTAGGAGGGAGAGAGAGAGAGAAGGTTGGTGGTGAGAGAGAGAGAGATAGTGAAAGACGTGTAAAAAAATACATATTGTATACAGTATGTATGTTGATTGAATAACTGAGCGTAATTAAGAGGAGACGAGAATCACAACCAGTTGAGAAAAAACAGCAAAGCTCAGTGATTAAAATCATCTATGTAGACAAACAGGCAATGAGCGCCAATCAATTTATCGTACAAGCGACTTCTACTACACATGCTGCTGAAAGGGGATCAGCCCGCCTTTGTTCAATCTAACCACATTAGGGAACACAATGAAAGCCAGTTCTCTACTAACTTAATAAATGACTCTATAAACTGGCATTTATCTGTAAAATTGAATAAAAATGATCCATTTAGCAAAATGTCAGCATGCTAATTCCCACGTTGTCTTTTGGCTCAGAGGCTTGGTCTAACTGACTATCTGCATGACTAGCTCCATAGCTAACTGACCAGAAGATGTAACACACATCAGTTAAGGCCGGGCAATAACGTCACGTTTTCCGATATATCGCGATATATTTTCAATGAGGACATGAACATGTGAATATCGAGATAATAATATAATTTTAATATAATTTAAACATCCTCTCCCTTTCTCTCTTTGGTCCAGTTCCTTGCATGTCGCGACTCCACCCGCTTGTAGCTCATGTGTGGTGTGTTGTTCCAAAAATGTGGATGTATAATGTGGATAGGTAGCACAGAAATAATATGAAAATATCGTCTTGTATGGAATATCGTCATTGGCTCCAAAAAATATTGTGACATCACAACCAGCCCTACTATCCAGTCTGCAAACGCAGTGTTCACACACTAACAGACACCCACACACACACACACCGCGCACGCCAGCCCAGCTCACCCGATGACCCGCGTCCCGTCCATGCTCCCCTCGCTCTCTCCCATGTAGCCGTAGGCGTTCAGCTTGTTGTTCCACTGTCGCACCATGCCGCTCACATTCCGGCCGGACTCGGGTTCGGAGCTGCTGGCCGTGGTGCTGGCCGACAGCTCGGCTCCGGAGTCCGGAAGGTGGGAGGGCTGGTTCCAGCGGGCCACCCGCCCGGCCACACGCTCCGACATGGGCTTGGCCAGCCGGCGCAGTGCCGTCACTTCCTGGGTCTTCCTGCGCAGAACCAACTCCTGCTGCCTCTTCTGAGACTCCAGCGCCCGGATCTGGTACTGAGGGCAGGAGACAGACAGGGAGGGGTTTTTAGATAAACTGCTTGGCTGCTGAAGAGACAGGCCTTCATTCATAAAATGCACAAATATGATCCTAAATCTGTTTGTAATTCAGTATTCATCAACATTTTCTAAGCTCAGAATTGCTCTTTGATGCAAGTTTATTTTAAGGCTTTGGATATCGACTTTACATTGAGATACCTTGTTGAGGTGAATATGACTGCTTATGGTTTGCACATTTAATTCATTTTCAGATGTCATGTGAAAACCTTAGAAAAGTATGTTTGAATAAGGCCAACAAATACAGTGCACAATTTGATCAGGCTAATAAATAAATGTGTCCTCTTCTTTAGGGAGAAAAGCAGAGACAATTCAACTACAGTATGTTTAAAATTGTCTTTGAATGGAGTGATACTATCAAGATACTTAAATAACGCATTCACTGTGCCAAACAGAGACCGTAGAATCTAGTTTGTAGTAAAAGTGTTAACAAATAAAATGTTGTCAAAAGTTAGGCCCATTGTCTCTCTCTCTCTCTCTCTCTCTCTCTCTCTCTCTCTCACACACACACACGCACGCACGCACGCAGCCTAACCTCTTGGCGCCGCTGTTCCTTCTTGAGCTGAGCGATCTCGCGGTTCCGCTTGGCCTCCACCATTCTCCTCCTCTGCTGCTCCTCTTTCATCTGCTTCATCAGCGCCACCTGGGGATGGAGCGGCCAGCCTTAGCTCATAACGCTGGAATGTCTGCTCAGTCACATGCGCACCCACGCACAGTCACACTGCTTGCTTACATTCGCCCTTAAACCCACAAACACGCACACACACACACCGTCTCTTTCTCGTTCTCTCTCACCCCCTCCACACTCCTTCACCTCCCCCTACCTTGGCCTTCTTCATCTCGTTGACCTCGGCCTGGAGTTTCTTCAGCTCCCGTTCGTACCTCCCCTGGTTCTTCAGGAGGCGTGCATGCTCCTTTTGCGCGGCCTGCAGCTTCAGCAGGTCGCGGTTCATCTCCTTCAGGCGCTTCTCGTACTCCTGCTTGATCCGGCTGGCCTTCTCCTCCGTGTAGTTCTCCATGGACACTGGGCAGCCAGGGTACAACGTTAACGGAACGATGCGGGACAACGTTACCCATAATCATCAGCACGTGATCAGTCTCTATCAAGGTTATGACATTTTCTGCTTGTTGATTTATATATGAGGGAAACGCATGTGTACCTCTAACAACCACGCCCAGAGACTACATTTCCCATGGTTCCACAGTTCACTGAGGTTGTATACAGTCTCTCTCCAGCCAAGTATAATCCATACGCTCCTGTCTACACGTCCCATGGGAGTGTATGAATGATACTTGTCTGAGAGAGAGAGAGACCGTAGCGACGCGCTACTCACTGAGGTTCTGCAGCACGCGGTCTCTCTCCACCTGCGTGTCTCTGATCTTGTTCTGCAGCAGGATAAGCTTCTCCTCGTACTGCAGCTTCAGCATCAACAGCCGCCGCTGGCTGTTCTCCAGCTCGTCTATCAGCTTCTGCTTGATCTCGATCTCACAAGTCAGGTCAGCCAGGTCCGCCTGGAAGTTGGCTGGAGGTCAGAGGGCAAAGGGCGTGCAGAGGGTTAGAGAACTGGGGTTTAAAGCGCCAATCTAGATTTTTGTTTTGGTATAATAGGTTCACGCACGTAGTTTTGAAGGGTATGACGATGCTGACTGTACTAGAATTCCCAGTTTCACTTCCCAATGTTACTCAAATGTCACGTCTGTAACCTCTCCAATGTTTACTAATAATAGTAAAAGTAGCTGTCCCATAAATCTAACTGCAATACAATAAATGAAAGCACTGTCAACAGGCACTGGTAGGTTAACTAATGTTTATATAAGGTCCAGATCGTGCTATGGTGTAAACTTTCGCGAGGCTCTGAAAAACATCCTGATGGAGAGTGGAGATGCAGGTAAGGTGCCACTGCATCGGTATCTTTGTGGTGGAACCAGAACAACCCCGACCTCTCCGCCGATGCTTAACGATCGTTCTGTAATAACGGACGTGAGACACGTACCTTTCTCATCAGAGTCAGAGTCTGAGTCTACCAGGCTCTCATCGCTGTCAAACTCCTCCTCCTCCCTCCCTTCCTCTTCATCCTCTAGTTCATCCTCATCACAGCCGCTCTCCTCCTGCAGGGGAGACATAATGTCCTAGACACACGTGCGCGGGCACACACACACACACACACACAGACACACGCATGCACGCTTTAGACTCTCACCCATTTGTTATTTTGTTTAAAAGGCGTATAATTTCTGGCAAAAACGTCTTACCTCGGCGTAATTGTCATCCGAATCAATCTCTCCGTTTTGTCTGTTCTCCCCGTTCTGCCCATTTAGTCCGTTCTCGTGAGAGTGCAGCTTCACTCTCTTCTTCAGGCCTTTCTCCAGCTCCGGACTGCAACGGCAGGAAAGCATCTTAGCTAAGTCAGGTTACGACCTTCAGAAAGGCGCGCACAAATCTTTACGTTTTTTCAAAAATGCAATCTAACTTGTAAATGATCATCTTCGCCTGTGTCCAAAAGGTCCGTCTAATTCGCCCAGCATACGAAACGTTTTTTTTTTTTGTACATTAGCTTGTATGAAAAACCTTTCGTCTCTTCCACATAACGGAATATACCATAAAAGGTTTTTTATATGTAGACATTTCGCCATTTGGGAGCATTGCCAAGTGAAGTGCTCGCAGAGAAGTCAGACCCCTGAAGTCATTAGCGAAGACTTTTTAGCTCGCACGTCCCTCTCTCTCCTCCC